>JAVYIG010004469.1:0-161161 GCA_035222895.1 Strongylocentrotus droebachiensis
ATTTTGTTGTTGGTTTCTGATATTTTGTTTAAACTTAATTCTCGAACAATAAACCAATACACATTGGCTTACCTCTCCACCATGACTATATCCATGAGCATCGCATATCAACATAGCCGATCGCTGGTCCATGTCGCATAAACCGCCAGTCAGAGGAACATGTTTTTGGTTAGGGTTAGTTTTAGCTTTAGCGTAAGAGTTAGGGTGGTAGCTCTGTGTAACAAGCAATTGGCCATTCGAGTTGCCGTTTGAAGTGCCGACGGTATATTTTAAAATGCTATTCCGGTTTGGAAGTACCAGAACGTCATTGTATTTGGCTTCAGTGATGCCTGTAGAAATGACAAGCGCAAGGTTGGGGTTAAATATCGATGGAAATTTTGGAAGAAATCTCCGCTCATGTCCACATTGAGTACAAAGAGTGTTATTTTCTTTCATTACTGCGATATTATATGTGACTAAAAACGGGTTTAAAACTGAATAAACACTCTCTAAAACTATAATATAAGAAACAATACCAACAATCTGGTATAGATTCTCTTTTGTCAGACATATAAAGAAACTTGATAGCACTTAAATCGCGCAAAATTGTAGAAATTATGCATACCACAAGTGACTGTAGCTAATGTTGGACAATACGTGCCGTGTTTCGTGTACTTGCACGATAACAGCGTTTCCTCGTTTCCGTTGCAAGCGAAATTGCTTCCCTCTGTTAAAAAGGTAGGTTCTGGCGAAGGTGTCGTACCATACCAATAATGTGAAGTAATTGGCTTCGACCAAAACATAGCATATCCTTCAGTAAACCCCAGCTGTTTGCAGGTGACCAGAGCATCCAGTGCATCCCATCCGTCATTGCAGATGTTCCTCCATTCACCTGCCACGTTGATTTGAACGAATCCTTCTTTATCCGAAGATCCTCCATACAAGCGAACAGAACTATCAACAGCAACTACATGGGATTCAGAAGGGGAAAATAAACTATTACATAGAGCTGCATGTCGTCCACGCTGTTATTTTGCCTTTCTATGTTTAGTAAATATTTGTTTTGTTATAGACAAGGTTGAGTTCTGGGAAGAGGTGAAAAATAATTTGTGAGCGTTATCATTCTTATTATGCAAGTGTGGAAGAACATCAGATAAGACATGTTCCCTGAAAAGCATGGCTCTTTAAATGCCTTCATATTTTAAATATGTCATGTAAAATCGTAAAAATCCATGGTAGGATTTTTACACCATGTGTTCGTGTATTCCCATATACATCTTTATGTGTACAGTGTTTGTAACTTTACCAAGACTTGGCAAAATTTCTTATCATTTTGATGATTCCAGAACCTTGCAATACTCACAAATTCTTATATGCTATAGATGATCAACCTTTTCTGGTCGATTCCACACCGTTTCTTTCACAATGCAATTGCATGACCAGGAACTCAACTTCATCTTAAAGTACATTATTAGTACCTCCAATGTAATACATGTGATACCTTCGTACTTTTCTTTATTTTCTTATCAGCGGAATGAATGCCAGCGATTGAGTTTATTGTCTGTAGCACCTGAATACCCCCCCCCCCCCCCCTCAGTGATGCTTTGAAAGTTTGAATACTCAATGAAAAACCGTCCGTCTCATAATCACTTTCGGCACTTTTAATCAACTTCATCGACATGTGTGCCATACGTACATGCTCTCTTGTAAGACATCAATACGAGGAAGACCAGTGTCTTCAATTGAAAACTCGAGGTGTGGAAGAAAGCCATGCTGAATTACCGACATGAATTTTCTTTCCACTTATCCGTGTTGTATGTCCATCCCGTCACGACAACCCGCAGTAACCGTATGTCATTGAAATCGCGTGCGTTTTTCCTCATGTAATAAACAAATACCAAGACAGGATACACATGTAATTTCGCAGGAATTTGAAACCAATAAAAGCGAAACTATAAAGTGTGCATACATGTAGAACATTACTGCTCTCTTCACCCTCCGACCTCATTCGTCAAATTCACAGTGGTGACAGCGAGCGCTAATGCAGTGTGTGTACATCTATACCACGGGTGGCCAACCCGCGGCCCGCGGGCCGCATGCGGCCCGCGAGCTTTTCTGGTGCGGCCCGCGGAGCATTGAAGAAGTGATAATAAACATAGCTCATGAATGAAATGGCCCGCATAGCAGCGATGAAATAGGGTAAAACATTTATAAACAGCTATCTCTATTTCCATAATTTGTTCCCATCATTCACAACATATTGAATCGTTACGTGGTTGATACAAAACTCCTCAAATTTCCTCTCATTGCATTACATTAACGACATTAATGCTCGGGGGAGGGGGGTACTCAGATATTAGGACATACGGGGTGTGCCGCTCTAACGGGTGACTTTGTCACAAAAAAATCCCTAAACATGGGTCCCACTTCTAACAAAAATACCTTTAAAAAGGGGTCCGTTTCTTCAAAATTTTCGGGCGTTTGTCGTGCAAACGCCCGACAAACATCCGAAAACTGTGGAAAGTGGTAAGGGTAATAATAGGTAGGGGTTTCGAGGCTTCAGCGGCACACCCTCGTCCAAACCAAATCAGAGTATCCCCCCTGGACATTAACATCATTCGCCGCGTTAATTTCAGTTTGTACATAATTATACAAATTAATGTTGTAAATCGAGAAATATGTTTGAAATGCCATACTTGTCTTAAAAAACTTACAGCCCTTTTCTCCCGCCGTTGAATATTTCTCGCGTTCAATGAGATTTTTTTCACTGATTTTGTTGTTTGCTTGTTTGTTTTTGCAAAATTGCAGGTGTTTTTTTTTTTTTTTGGGGGGGGGGGGGAGAAAACTACCTATGGCCCGCCAAGTTATGTCAGTCGTTAGCTGTGGCCCACGAGCTTTAAAAGGTTGGCCACCCGTGATCTATACCCACTAGCTCATATGCGCTGACCCTAAATGAAGCTAGTCAAGTACACGTAGAAGCTAGTCTGTTTATCCAATGCACTAGAGGTCAGTGGTCCAATGGCGGTAATACATTGTAAGGGAATTCCCCTTTCAGATCAGAGCGTATCAAAGATGATAGAGGGCGTACTTGGAAAACACTTTTTTACTGAATGTACCTACCCTATTTTAAATAAAACTTGAATGAATAATTAATAAATTTTAAAAAAAATGGTTTGCGTAATATCCAATTGGCAGAACTAAAATAACATATAACTTATATCAGTAGTTAGTTGAGAACACAGCAATTCAGTTCATCTATTTAAAACATTTATAAAAGGCCAGTACATCATAGTACATGTATATGACACACTTTAAAAATAAGATATTTGGTAGTCCAAGTAGCGTGACTAATATAGCGAGTGTTAACTAGATCAGGGAGTTGACTAGACATACAGATACAGATGACTCAAAACAAATCAATAATATAAAGTTCAGGATGGTATTTTATTGATGATGATACCGATAAGATGACGTGATTAATATAGCAGCCACCCCTCTGTATACGCCAACAATAGGCAGGGGCACTCACTGTCAGGTGAAGACCAGAAAAAGAAGAACCGAGATTTGTTATTTCACAAACTATATACTGTATGTGGTACGACCTTGTTACTCATCATATTGCTAGGTAAGGGAAGGTAGGAGTGTGTCCGAAGAAGACCATTGAGTGGAGAGACGGGGAGAACTGAGAGACGAATAGGAATGTATACATTGTGAAGGATGGTCATTTCAGGAAGGCCTAATAAGCCTTCTTACAATAAAATGTTAAAAAAACATGAATAGCAAATATAGAAAATCAACATTAACAGTACTATCTACTGCATCGCCCATGATTCTCACTGACCAGTAGTGTAGAACGCCGGTTACGTAGGGGCGCGTTACCCCTTATTACAAGCTAAAAATATGAAATTATGCATAATTAAAGTGAAGAATAATTTTGAAATATAGCGTGTTGTGTAGAAAATATGTAGATAAAGTCATGATAAGCATGAGTTGGTACATACAAGACAGGTCAAGTTCAAGTTCAAGATCCATTCATTCATTCTTTTATTAAAAATAACAAAAATAATTAGAGGTAAATAAACATTAATTTAAAAAATAATATCGATGTATAACATGAGAATAATACAAGCAGAAAAAACAAGAAGAACAATTAAGAGGAAATCTGAACATGTACATTAATGAAAGAATTTGGTGAAAAGACAGGAAGGCCGAGCCTTATGTAATAGTCTGTCTCCAGTGATTTTATATTAAAAACTATGTACATTATTTATATTATAAATTATTGAATAAAAAGGGGAAAAAAGAAAATAATATACTTTCATTCAAAACTGTATATTTCATGATAGAATATTGATAACAACGTTTAATATGCGTGCAAAGATTTGAAATATTAACAATGAAAATAATTTGATATTTGGAGTTCTGTGTAGAATATATAATATAACTCTTACATAATGTTAAGTTGATGAATCGGAAAGTGTACTATTTTAAATAATGGGTATAATACATTTGAGACAGGTTTAAAGCGATAGTTGAGTTCTGTTGCAGAGGGCGCTACTCAAAAAACAATTGTGAGATAATGAAAAACTGAGTGTCAATTTTGAAAGAACATACAATTTAATTGACAAAATCATCTTTGTTTGACCAAAATCGGTTCAGAGACGGCTAAAATATGCATAAATACAACGATTTGTAATACTTGTGTACCATCACAAATGTAATTAATGCCTTTCATTTTGTTCAATGCTTACGGTCCAAGGATACTTAGAGTGAGGTGTCTCAAAGGGAGTGACATTATCTCGTTTTCACCTAATTATGTTCTGCATTTAACAGCCTTTCAGTATAACATATTGTTAACATTGATAAATCATCAACTGATATTTCATATTTTCTGATTGTCACAGTCACTTATAGCCTAATAAATCGGTCAGACGCTTGGGTTAAATGCATTTTTTTCCCATCCAATAATTCATAACATCGCGTGGACGCAAGAGCGGTTGATCATTTGCCTTTCTTGTTAGGCTTGGCGTACAGATCTTTCACCGAGATATCGTGATTGTTACCAGCTATGTTAACATTCGCTTCTAGACTAGGATAACGAATATCCAGTTGATCATCGTGACTTTGTACGGGCTCTTCTACCTCCTCGCTTGAGTTGCGAAGATCCGCGTAGGCCCCTGCAAACGAGCAGGACGAGTCAAGACCACATGGAAGAGTTGCCGTAGCACACCCAGGTCCCTGGTGTACGTCTTTCACCGTGTGGTAGATACTCTCAGAGTCCTGCAGTCCATCGGTTGCAGGACGGTCTTTCTTTTGGTTTTGAATGTCCTTAGATGGGCACCATGTTACCCGCTGGCATGTCGGTGTAACCACTACGAATGATAAGTTTTGTTGGGAACCACCTTTGTTGAGTACTGCAGGGAGTGTATGGCAATCTCTCTTACGGTTAGAACCTTCTACATGTCCTCTTGGAGGTAACGCCGGTCGGTTGACAAGCGCTCCAGTGACATCACCGGTGTAATCATCATCAACATCGACATGCTGGACTTGACTGACATTCAACCGACAGCCCTGAAGCGAGTGAATTGAATTCGATGTCGCAAGAGTGGTGGGTGCCACTGCTTGACTGTCTCTCCTCTCGGTAGCAACACCCTCTCCACGATGTGGATCGTACCGGTAATACCGCAGTCGCAAGTTTCTCTCGCCATTTACATTCATCCTTTGGCGCGCTAGATACAAACATGTCGTAATGGTGAAAAGTATTGTAACGCTTGCTACTATGGATAAAAGAGTAGCGTATTTCAAATATTGGTAATCGTGACTTTTAGTGGTAGATTCACTTAGGGTGAGACGGACCTCAGTGTTACTCTGTGCCACAGATGTTGTGATATCTGTGGAATTATACGTGTTGTCTGTTGAAATTTTCGTTGTCAGAGATTGCTCCGGCGAACTGCTGGCAATCGCTGGTCTATATGATGAGCGATCGATCTGAGTAGTTGATACACATCCATGAATTATAGTAACGGTCGTCTGCAACCAACCTTGTTTGACATTAGCAGTATAACAAATGTCATGTTCTTTTACTTTCATCTTTGTAATACTGCGTATTTTTATCAAGCCTCGTGTGTCTATTCCACAAATAAGTATAAAACTATTTACATCAGCCATGCTAGCGTCTATAATAGTTGGTTCGCTCAAATGTAGCTTCAGCGTTTTGAAATTAGTGCTTACAAGCCATACTTCCACCATATGTCCGCAGCCTACTTCTGAATCTTTAGTCATGACAATTTCAAAATCAAAGAATATTGGGTAATAACAGTTGTAAGATCCTTGCTTCGTTCCCAAAAGACATTTTATAGGTCTAAGTGCCCCTGTCAAAAAGGCATTCAAACTTGTTAAAAACTTGACCGTGCTGCTTGCACTGTAAGATTTTAAACTGCTTAAAGCATTCAAAGTATTGTTTGAATGTGAATTAATGTGAACTTCTGTACCATTGTCAACTAATGTTAGCTCAAGTGTAGTTTCTCCGGAGCTGTACAACATTGCCTCGCATGATACTTCCATTTCTAAAGATTCATGTCTCAGATTTATATCGCAAGTCGGCTCATTCTGATTGACAGTAAGGTTCAAAACCAAAACTCTGTTTAACACAACTGATGAATTGTTGAGAGAACCATAGTATGCTCCTGAATTTTCTGGTGCCAGATTACCGATTTGAAACGTAATACTTTTGGATCCTTTATTAGGAAGTTGTAAATCGTAAGGATGAGTAGTTATGCAACGGTTGTAGGAACAGTGCCCGATTTGTGCTCCACTTTTCTCCAAAATAAAAGACTCACCGGATTTCAAATCACCATCTAGCTTGCAGTATGCTTGAACGTAGCCCCCTACGGGCTTCTCGGTTTCTTTTCCTCTAGGAAAGCACTCGAATGAATCTGCGGTACGAATGATGATATTGAGAGAACTCACTGCAAGTAACAGTAGGGCAATGTTCGAAGGCATTTTGGACTCCTTGGGTATTCACTTTGTTCCCACAAGAAGATCGGAATACGAAGGGTTTGTATACGTATAGGTTTACGTCTTGCCCGCCTTGAACTTGTTGATCTACGTCTCCCCTTGATCTTGTTCACGCAGAATAAAGTTTGAATTTGGATGAGTTGTCACGATGAATCCTTCACATCCTCCCTTTACTAAGGCACTCTAATTTGGAAGGATAACAGGAGCCACCTCAGCTTTTTGAGAAATGCGAAGTTATGATTATACAAAGTGTTAATGAGGGCCTGAAGAACGTTGCAAATAGGCGGGTCAGAAGCACGGTCGGATTCTCAATAAGCAATGGCAATTCTATCCAGGAAACGTTCTTTTTATATTGAGGGGGCTGTGAGGGAAGAGCTGCAAAATTGAATCGTGGACTAATAACAGTTTGCGATTGGTTGGCCATGCCTACGTGCTTTGAACGCATGATTTAATTAAGCATGTATATTCCTGAAGTAGAGAATAGTTGCTTTGGCCAATGATTGGACAATGGACGTGAACTTCATTCTGGGAAAAAGGAGTGTCTCGTAGGCTTTCTCCTTGAGTCGAAACTCTTGATTTAGAATACTACTTAAGTGTTTTGTTTTTGTCTATTGGCATTTAATATATATATGTATATATATTTATATATTATATTATAATTATATATATATATATATATAAATATTAAGAATGTGTTTAAATGTTCCTCCGTCAGAAATGAAATAATTAACATTTAAACGTAACCCTGTTGCCCACTTTTTGAACGGTACTTTAGTTTAGCTGAATGATCGACTTGAGACTTCATATAGTAAATTTGCAGGATAGTTCAGCGTTTGATTTATCCTCCTATATGATTGTGCCACATTATGGAGGATCGAGATTTGGTAAGGCGACTATGAGGTTCAAAACCAGAATCTCATGCAAAAGCAGTGAAGCAGCAGTTTTTCACATTCGCTTCATGATTGGATCGGGAGGATTGCAGTTTCAGTAACTGGATAATAATTTTGGGCTTTGACCAATCACGGCACCTTAGAGGTTTTTAAACTGAAATGGGTGTCGCCCAAGTGCAGCTCGTTGCTCATGATGATCCAGTTGCATAGTTATGACAAGGCAAGACGGTGAGTATCTCAAGAGCGGATTCCGGAGGAGGAATGATGTTTTGATGTTCTAAAGCGATTAGTTTTGGGAATTGTCTCAAGTTGAATTATCAGAAGTACTTGTAATTGTTTTACAACGGATAACGAACTGGTTTTAACATCCATTATAGCACGAGTCAATCAAATAATCCTGATATCAAGTAAACTCTTCATATTCAGCTTTTCATAATGAAAAAAAGTTTAATTGTTCACAATGATAAACAGGGATAAAAGCCACATTCACATAAAGGCTACATTGTATTCTGTTCACTCATTGTCATGAAGGTGTATGCACTGTTACATTCATAATATTAGCTTTATGTCAATTAAGATGTCAATGAAGATGACGACTGAAATATTCCCTTCGGTGTAGGTCTTTTTGAAATTCCTCATCAAGGAAAATGCCATATTAAAGACTTTGCCTCCATGCCCTTTCAAAATGGCATTAACACTTAAACTCAAAATAAGGCGTAACATTATATTAAAGTCATCAAACTCTCTATTGTTAAACCTGGGCCACGTCTAATGTGTCGGGCAGCGACGCTTCTGCACATGTACTGTACTTTTGTTGTCTACTACTTTCGGTTTGAATTTTATTACTGCACATATTATAGCCATGCAAGTAGAAACTACCATCACTTGAACCTTCACTAGGTTATAAATGTATCCGTAGTTTACAGTACCAAAGTGTACCACGTGCTCTCGACCAGAAAAGTTGATTTGTTTATATCATTTCGAAACCATCTTTCCATTACTTGAAAGGGATAGCATTTTCTTTGATATTAATCATCATACACGGTTCATCATGGCCTATTTGGTAGAGTTTCTTTACAGTTTAGTACTGAAGTAGTAGGTGGAACAAATAATCTCTTACTACAAAATGTTGACACTTAAGGAAAATTTAGATGAAGTCACAGTACAACAAAATCGGCATCGACCGTAAATGTTCATCTATCGGTTAATGTATTTACTTTTTTTGTCAATATTCTAACCAAAAGGGGCAGGCCCATTTATACAATCGTTTGTTATCTCATATGCAGATAACTTTAGAAAACCTGTACACATTTCGCATCTTGTGTTTATGTATACGTATACACTCAGCAATAAAAAGAAAATGGACACCCTTTAATGTTCAAAATTTTTAAGAGGACATTTTTTTTTTTTTTTGGTGTCCCCAAAAAATCGCAACGACTCAGCCAGCCGCTGAATAAGCGGGGGGGGGGGGTAAGAGGACACCTTTTTTAGGTCAGCCATTCGCATAATTTTTTTTTTATTATTATTTATTTTTTTTAATTTAAAAAAAAATAAAATGAAATAAAACAAACTCAAAAGGGGGAGGGGGTTTCCCAAAAAACATACACAAAACATACACATAAACAAAACTCAAGGGGGGTTAACCCCCCCCCCCCCCCTGCGTACGCGCCTGCACATACTACAGCAATACACATAGAAACTACCACGCACTTGAACCATTTTGTACGATTTAAAAGAAGGATAATGTCTCTCATAGATTATAACTGTATCTGTAGTTTGCAGGACCATATTGTACCAAGTGCTCTCGACTAGGAATTTTAATCGGTTTTCGAAACCATCTTCTCATTACTTGAAATGGATAGCACCTTCTTTGATATTAATCATCGACAAGGTGGGAAACTTGTTAATAAGCACAAGGTTCATCATGGCCATTTTGATAAATTTGGTAGAGTTTCTTTACAGTTTTGTACTGAAGTAGTCGGTGGTACAAATAATAATCATGGAATGTGAATTAAAAAAATGTCCTAGCACGATAATGCTCTTTTCATAAAATCATGAATATAGGATGTATGAATCATTTATTCTTGAAAACTACATTTTGGCCTCTCTCACTACAAAAGGATGACACGAAAAGGGAAAGTTTATGATGAAGTCACAGTACAACAAGAGAGGCATCAACCGTTAATGTTTATATATCGGTTACTTTATTTACTATGCACTTTTTCTCTACATTTTAACCAACAGGGGCAGGCCCATTCATTTAATATTTGGTTATGTTATATGCAAAGAACTGTGGAAAACCAGTTAACATTTTGCATCTTGTAAATGTGTATGTATACACTCAGCAATAAAAATAAAGTAGACACTCTTTAATGTTCAAAATGTTCGTTATGAACCATGCATCAATAATATATTTAAAGAAGTTTAAATCAAATTGATGAAAAATTATTACTCTACCACTATCAAATAAACTTCAGCACATGAACTTTAGTTTGTATGTCTTAAAACTAGTTTCGATTTGAGTTTTATTATTGCAAAATTTACAGCCATGCACATAAAAACTGCCATACACTTGAACCATTTTCTACGATAATTATAAAGGAGGCACAATGTCTCTCATATATTATAAATGTCTCTCTAGTTTACAGGACCATATTGTACCAAGTGCTCTCGACTAGGAATTTTGATCGGCTTATATCATTTCGAAACCATCTTCTCATTACTTGAAAGGGATAGCATGTTCTCATATATTAATCATCGACAATGTGGGAAACTTGTTAATAGGCACAAGGTTCATCATGGCCATTTTGATAAATTTGGTAGAGTTTCTTTACAGTTTTGTACAGAAGTAGTCGGTGGTACAAATAATTTTAATGGAATGTGAATAAAAAAATGTCCTGGCACGAAAGTGCTCTTTCCATAATATCATAAATTATATGTATGTATCAATCATTTCCTCTTGAAAACTACATTTTGGCCTCTCTCACTACAAAACTATGACACGAAAAGGGAAAGTTTATGATGAAGTCACAGCACATCAAAGAGGCATCAACCGTAAATGTTTATTTATCGGTTATTTTATTATTGTTTATGTTATATGCAAAAAAAATTGGAAAACCAATTTACATTTTGTATCTTATAAATGTGTATGTATACACTCAGCAATGAAATGAAAGTGGACACTCTCTATTGTTCACAATTTTCATAATAAACCATTAATAATATATATTTCAAAAATGTAAATCAAATTAATTGAACATTATTACTCTAGTACTACCAATATCTAATAAAAACCAAGAGTTTGACTTTCACGGTTGGATGGGCATATCTATTCATAGGTTAGAAGGTGTGATTAAGAAAATTGAAAAATTAGAGGGAGGCATTCAATTGTTAATGAACATGTTCATCTGTAAGAAATTCTTATTCAACGATAAAAACAATGAATGGGACACAATGAGGGGGATTGAGGTCTGGATGGTAACTGTAGTCACATGAATGCGTGGTTTTGGAAAGCATAGTTGAGCTGTCTCTATTTTAGTTTTCCCCGTGACAGTTTTTGTTATAACTTGATCATACAAGATGTAATTGTCAACAACATTTAAATGGTCAGATGGCCCATGTTTGCATTTCATTTTTCAGATACTCTTTTACTTTTAAATTACTATGCTCACTTATGCTTTAATGGTATAATTCCAGTCACATATCATCTTGAAGTAGATTAATTCATTTTCGATTTTTAATATTATAGACAAATTGATATTCTAAATATTTTTAGTTGAAAATCTTAATTTTGAATAGTGTCCACTTTTTGTTCCTGTTATTTTTTTCTGCATGTAGTTCATGTTTATTGTAATCGTATTCTGTTCTCTCTTTTTTGGTAACAGAACGGACTCCCCTAACGTGGTCAAAATTGAATTATAGCAATATTGAAATATAAAGACAAGTAACTGAATTTCTTTTTTTCTTTTTTTTAATAAATCTTTATTCAGATTCAAAATCACAGATAACATCATACATAAATATTTATAACAAGTATTTCATCACATGTTTAAACGAGATTAAATTATGTATCTGTATTTACTTGGAAGCAGATTGTAGATGCATTTCCTGTAAATCATTAATTATCTTCTAACACTATAGTTGTATTCACATCTGTTGTCATAGTTTTATTTTTCAAGTAACTGCATGAATAGGTATTTTAATTGATATCCTCCTTAGAAGGTAGTGTCTGTATACAGCAACAGTCTTAAAAAAGAAACTGTTACACAGACATAGGATGTTCTCTATATTCACCTCGAATATGTTGGAGATCTTATGGCAGATTAGCCCTGTGCTAAACAAGTTATCCAATAAAGTCTACTACTACTACTACTACTACTACTACTACTACTTATCCCCATATATGAATATCTGGTAGGAATTGATTGATTGATACATTCTATTTCAAATTCAGTATAAAAAATATATTTAAAAAACAGGTTATAAACATTAACAATGTAAATATAAAATCAACTTAAATATGTGTAACAAAGTCATACATTTAAATACAAATGGTTGGAAAATGAAATAGGGTGTATCAATCAAAACGTAGTTGGCTTGACAAGATGATATACCCATTACAAAGAGAGAAGAAAATTATATAAATTTCAAGTAGCTGTCGGTTACATACTAAATTGCATTTAACTTAAACATACTGGGACAGTAAATAGCGCTTGTACTTATTTTCAGGTGAAGACTCTTTTGTTGTCAAAAAAAGTTTCAACATGATCAAAAGTGTGTCACTTCATTTGTTGGAGATGTCATTTTGATGTCGTTTCAGTGTCGGTCTGAAGCTATTTGAAGAAATCATCATTCACATTGAATGCATATATTTTGTATTTATTGAATTTATTTCTCTAAACTCCAATTCCTTTTCGTACATAACATAGAAACAAAGCAATTTTCATAGTTGATACAAACTGAAACATAATTATAACAAACTTGTTTTATCATGAGATGAACAAACAAAAATACAACATAATTCTTTGTTCATATCTTCTCAATGTATATGAATAAAATATATCACAAATACATAATAGGAAAACATTACCGCACTACACAGTCATTTCGTCCAAAAAACTAAAACAAGCATTGCTGTTTGTCTTCAGAATAATACTGAATACTTCAAAAACTATTGAGTTAACATATTGTAATACAGAATTGAAGTTATGAGTTTTTCCTTTATTAAAACACACAATCTACCCCGGGTTGTACAAAACTGATTGTTAGGCGAAATATGTTAATGGTTTTAGCGCAATCCATTATCATATTCTGCACCATTTCCACAAAACTGAGGGAGTAGCAAGACCAAGTTTAAGAAATGTATTACAATGGAACCATTTTGTGTACATTTAAAAATGAAATGCTGTGTTCAAAATAAAGAGAAAGAGAGATAATTTATTTTCGTATAAAAAAACAGCAATATAGAAGAAAAAAATGACGCAAAACTTTTCAAAACAATATTCATCTCAGCGCGTTTATATATGTTTGTGGTCTTAACTGTATTGAGTATACCTCTTTATTTGTTTTTCTATATCTTTATCCCAATGGATAATTTTTATTTTTGTATAACCAAACACAAAATGACATTTACATGTTATACAACCAATATCTTAACAATATTTGTAAGCATGATTCAAATACATGCTTCAACATGAGCCATCTTAAAGTAAAATCATTTCTTTTTCCATTTATATCATAAATATACGGCTCATTCTGATAATATGTCTTGATTACATATTTTATTGTATGAAAAACAGGAAACGTCCTATTTACTCTTTATTTTAAGTTGTTGCTTCACGAGTACTAGAATTCAGTTCATTACATCATTTCGTTTTTCTTTATAACCAATAAGTATATTTTATGGGGTGAAATTAAGGGAGAAAGTACATGAAGAACTTTCCTATATTAATTATTCGGCGTAAAGTTCAATAAATCATAATCCGACAATGCAAAGTTTCTTTCAAGTGCGTCTTTTTCTGAGTTATCTTCGTCACCACAAACAGTCGCGTAATGGAAATTTACAGAGAACATGAATGTATACGATAAAAATGCAAACGTATGAGACACTACAACCTTATCATTACAGTTACAATAAACAGTAAATCGGCTAAAGATCTATAACAAGTCATGGTTCAGATTGACAGGCTATGACATCATCAGGCTCGTTCTCAAGAGCGGCGTGTGGAATTTTTCGATCTTTCCGAATCCAGTGTACACCACACGCACCGGCAATGAGAATAAAAATGGATGACACGACAGCGAAAACGAAGGCTCCAACGACGGACGGTCTCTCTGTTGTATCTGGAAGAAAAGATGAAGAAAAAAATCTTTCTTTTCCTTCTTATTACAGGTATTATACACAGTTCAAGATTCAAGCTTCACGTTTTACTATTGTCAATGGTAATACGGATACTTGACTTCTATTAGCTTACCTTCAAGTCTGAATTTCTTCGTTTAAAAAGAAAACTAAGAACTGTTGTTTTCTAAAGCTTCATAATATGCGGGGTCGTGATTGTTGTAGTTATGGATATCAATGTCAGTACCGGGCAGTGAAATATCGACTGTCCAATTTTGCTTCTATTTTTAAATTAGGGTAAACGTTCTGCTTTACCTAAATGATTTGCCTGATAATCTTACTATGAAACACACTAGAAATGCATATTAACCCTTTCGTTCCCATGGGCAGCAAATCCCAGCAAGGAATAAGAATCGTATTGTAAATATGGACTGAAATATGCTATTCTTTCCTGAATCTAAAATACCTGTAATATTTCTTTAAAGTAGTAATGAGAAACATATTTAGAGCCAGATTTATGCAATATTGGATCATTGAAATAAAAACAAGTTTTGTGGATATGAAGGCATATTGTTAATGTTGTAGTAATGGGGAACACACCCACATCAAAATTTATTACACATTTGATCAAAGACGTAAAACCAAAAATATTTACGGAGAAAGTTTATTTATACATTTGTTGGAAAATCTAGAGGCAAAGATGAGGTTATGTGACAGAAAAATACAAAAAAAATACAAAAAACACAAGACCAATGATAAAAATGTTGACTCACAACACCGCACTCCATTATATTTGATGCCATCAGGACACACGCCCGTTGATGTGAACTGGGTTTCGCACCAGTCTAATCCCCCGTTAAGACATGTTATCGTGCCGATAAACATTGGTAGGCTTTCTGGTGTTGGGACTTTGGTTTTCTACACGGTACGAATGGAACACAAATAACAGCATAATATAAAGCATTAAACTGCAAAACAATATATGATTTTAACGCTAAATAAGTATATGTTTATTGAAATCCCATGTACAGCTACATGTTTTTAAAAAGAGGTTAGAAACACATCGAATAAAGAAGGATTAAATAATTCAAGATAAAAACGAGTCGTATCCAAGTTTTACTCTTCATGAAGCCTCCATCCAGTTGATGGTGTTATCCCGATAAAGTAGCATTCCAAACGAAATATGTAGCCCGGAATCGCATTTTCAAACAGGGTCCAGGCTAGGTATTGAATCAAAAACATTCAAGATAAACTTGAATTTTAGTTATTAACATTTTTTTTTTTTAATTCTCACCGAATCAAACGAAATTTACACTGAATGTTCAAGATTACGAATAAATGTAATTTGCCAAACAATTTTAGTAGAAAATGTATAATAGCTGAGTAATGAGCATAGAAAGATAAGGAAATCAAGGTGTCGGGGCCCCCGACACCATTTGTGTAGTCCCATATACATCTTTCTGTGTACAATGCTTGTTACTTTACAAAGACTGGGCCAAATTTATTATGATTTTGATGAACCTTGCAGTACACACCAATATCTACATGCTACATGATCAACTTTTTCTGATCCATTCCACACCTTTTCTTTCACAATGCAATCGCATGACAAGAACTCAACTTTATCTTTAACTGCATATCTTAAATGTTAATTATTTATATACATATATATTAAATTCATAGTACCGTATGCTGGTAAAAAGAAGTCAAGTTCAAAGAAACCTTTTTGTTCTTCTTTTAAAGGTATTACAAAGTTTTGGTATGGGGTCATGAATTTGGTTCAAATGAACATATTGTAAGCATACACGATCCGACAATATTCAGTGATCGTCGTCGCGGTTGAAATCGAGTCTAAAGTTATGAAATTGAAAATAATAACTCTTTATGTTGTATAGCCCCCTCTCAAGGTCAAGATATCAATTAAGATATAAAATAAATGTTTCTTGACTAAAATCGACCGATTACCTATTCCCATTGGGAAATTATATATAACAACTACATATTCTGATATTTTCATGGTCGCAGCTACCATTAAACGGCCGTAGGCGCTATTTCAAATTTATCAAAATTTACCGGGAGCACCGGTAAATTTTTATATTCAATTTTTCTCGAAAGCAGAAGTGTTTTAGGGACACAATTTTCTAGTGCTTATAATACATTCACAGGGGGCATCCAAATATATCAAAATTGTAAAGAATCACTATCCACCCAATTTTCAAAATTTCCCAAAACTTTGTAATACCTTTAAATTGTGTGCCAAATGGCAACAACGATATAAAAACCAGAATCAAAGGAAACGTTTTATCCAACATTCAATATGACATGACCAATGCACTTTAGTCTGCCTCACTACTGTAGGGTCAGACTTTGCTTTTCTAGCATCATGAAAATAAAACTTATTCCGAATCAGTCACAAAATCCCCCACATCTCCCTCCCCTTTCCCCTCCCACAAGAAGAAAAAAATGATTATAAATAAATAAAAATGTTAACTGAATAAACTAATTAAATACTCTGTAGTTATGGCATATTATCTGTTCGTGTTTTCTTCTGTGATCTAATGCGTATCCTACAACGACATTGTTACACTGTACTGTGTATATTTGGAGTATACCACCCAACAAATTCGTTGTCTTTAATGCTCAAGAGACGGTTCACAAAATTATTGTTTTGTTGTTGGTTTCTGATATTTTGTTTAAACTTAATTCTCGAACAATAAACCAATACACATTGGCTTACCTCTCCACCATGACTATATCCATGAGCATCGCATATCAACATAGCCGCTCGCTGGTCCATGTCGCATACACCGCCAGTCAGAGGAACATGTTTTTGGTTAGGGTTAGTTTTAGTTTTAGCGTAAGAGTTAGGGTGGTAGCTCTGTGTAACAAGCAATTGGCCATTCGAGTTGCCGTTTGAAGTGCCGACGGTATATTTTAAAATGCTATTCCGGTTTGGAAGTACCAGAACGTCATTGTATTTGGCTTCAGTGATGCCTGTAGAAATGACAAGCGCAAGGTTGGGGTTAAATATCGATGGAAATTTTGGAAGAAATCTCCGCTCATGTCCACATTGAGTACAAAGAGTGTTATTTTCTTTCATTACTGCGATATTATATGTGACTAAAAACGGGTTTAAAACTGAATAAACACTCTCTAAAACTATAATATAAGAAACAATACCAACAATCTGGTATAGATTCTCTTTTGTCAGACATATAAAGAAACTTAATAGCACTTAAATCGCGCAAAATTGTAGAAATTATGCATACCACAAGTGACTGTAGCTAATGTTGGACAATACGTGCCGTGTTTCGTGTACTTGCACGATAACAGCGTTTCCTCGTTTCCGTTGCAAGCGAAATTGCTTCCCTCTGTTAAAAAGGTAGGTTCTGGCGAACGTGTCGGACCATACCGATTATGTGAAGTACTTGGCTTCGACCAAAACATAGCATATCCTTCAGTAAACCCCAGCTGTCTGCAGGTGTCCAGAGCATCCAGTGCATGCCATCCGTCATTGCAGATGGTCCTCCATTCACCTGCCACGTTGATTTGAACGAATCCTTCTTTATCTGAAGATCCTCCATACAAGCGAACAGAACTATCAACAGCAACTACATGGGATTCAGAAAATATCAGGAAAAAAGCTATAACATAAAGCTAATCTGAAGATAGGGTAGTCCATTTATATGAAAGCAGAAAAATATTAGAGAAACAGAATGTCAAAGAAATATTCCTTGTGTTTTTTTACCCAACGTAGCAAACATTTTACTTATCTTTTTTTAGAGAGCGGATACATATTGATGATAGGCGTTTTTCGCAGTGTAAGTCAGGAAATTGTACATCTACATCTTTCCACGAACATCCGAAAGTGTCATGACTTAAAGTGCTCATGCAATGATGCTTTGAACAATTAATGAGAAACTGTCCGCCTCATAATTTAATTTCGGCATTTATCAATTTATCAATTTCGATCCATTAAAACTTCATCGACATGCGTGCTATACTTACATGCCCTCTTGTAATACATCAATAATAGAAAGACCATGTGTCTTCAGTTGAAAACTTGAGGTGTGGAAGAAAGCCATGCTGAATTACCGACATGAGTTTTCTTTGCAATTATCCTGTGTGTGTGTGGTATATCAATCTCTTCACGGCAACCCGCAGTAACCGTATATGTCATTGAAATCGCGTGCGTTTTTCCTCATGTATAAACAAATACCAAGACAGGATACACGTGTAATTTCGCTGGACTTTGAATCCAATATGAGCGAACATATAGTGTGCATACGTGTAGAACATTCAGATGACACTATGGTGGCCCTGAAGGGACATCGCGAATAGACTAAATCGTGAAAAATATACGATAAAATTCACGATATTGTCAATTTTATCGCATATTTTTCACGAAGAAATTCACGAAATTCACGATATCGTGAACTTTATCGTGAACTTTTCACGATAAAATATACGATATCGTCAATTTTATCGTGAAAAGTTCACGATAAAGTTCACGATATCGTATATTTTATCGTGTACTCTATCGTGTACTCTGTCGTGTACTCTCCTGGCGGGCGCTTCGTAAACAAAACCAGCCCTCTAACTTTAGGCGCTTGATTGAAGACGATTATTATGACGAGACGTTTTTTTACGATGATTTCTGTGAAAATGGTAGGTTTAACTTCATATTAGACCTAGAGTCTATGCTCTAATTGTATTTTATGTTTGACAAGATAGGGATAAAAGTAATTGCACAGCGGACAAATTACCCGGTATGCAATTAATTAATGGTCTAATAGATGCACTCAATGCATTTTTCCATACATTCATTTCCATGTTGTAATATCTATTGAGTAATGTAATTGATCTAGATGATAGATCTAGGCCTACTTTTATTAGTAGGCCTACGTACTAGCACACTCAATTTCTCAAACTGAGTCAACAAAGACTGACAGAGTCCATTGCAATAGCACACTCGTAATCGTCGACTAGACGCAAACTGAGCTGAGCTGAGCTGAGCTGAGCTGATTCAATTCGATCATATGCAGCACCAGATCTAACTTAGATCTACAAATCATGAGAGATCTATTACTTAAATCCAAGGGATCGTTTAACAATGTTAAGTCTGACTCTGAGATGCAATCATGCATGGCCCTAGATCTACGTGTTATTTATAATTACTATGTCTGTGATACAGACTTAGTATACACTTTTTCTCAGGTTTCACGGCAAACCGCTGCACAATACAAGTGCATATTGATGGTGAGTTGCAGGCGGGCGCACGCCTGTGTGAAGTTATCTACCGTAATGAGGATCCGAGATTTGAGGTTTTACCATACTTATTTTCCTGAATAGACTAGGCTTAGGCCCTAGTTTATAAAAACCGTTAGGAAAATGCAAAGTTTGATTTCCATTTTCCAATCATAAATAACTTGATAATCAGACAGACGATTGGCATGTAAAAGTCACGGGATTCCTGACTGACCTAACAAAGGCTAAGCTAAAGGTTTAAAGGTTTTAAAATTATGATTGTAGCATGAGCTAAATCCATGATTTCATTTCAGAATCTGAGGCAATGTTACCAAGTCACTTTAAGTTAGATCTATATTACTATTAGGTATTTACTATTAGGTATTTATAAGGTATTTATTAGGTATTTATTTATTTATTTATTTATTTATTTTCATCTGAATGGGTTCCAGTCACCTCTAGGGTACCGCAGGGCACAGTTCTCGGCCCACTTCTGTTTATATCCTTCATCAATGACATAGTAGATGGGATCTCTTCCAAAATCCGACTCTTTGCTGATGATTGTCTTCTACAGTGTATACCGTCCGATCACTGATGTCACTGATAGCCAAGCCCTACAACAGGATCTCAACAGGCTGCATACATGGGCTAACACATGGCAGATGAAATTCAACACCGAGAAATGCTACCACATCACATTCTCCCTACGTCGGAAAGCCATCACCACGACATACACGCTAGGAGACACTCCTCTTGCGTTGGTAACAGATCTCCGGTATCTAGGACTGACTTTCTCATCCAACTTGTCCTGGCAAGGCCACATGAACAACATCACATCCCGAGCCAATCGGATGCTGGGACTAGTCAGCAGAAATCTCCGCAAAACCTCACAAAAGATCCGCCAACAAGCCTACTTCTCTCTTGTTAGACCTCATCTGGAATACTGTTGCTCGGTCTGGAACCCTCACACAAACAAGCATATATCCAAAATTGAGGCAGTACAAAGGCGAGCAGCAAGATTCACCCTCCAGAGATATCGTCGTATGGCCAGTGTTTCGGCCATGATTCAACATCTGAAATGGGAGAGCCTGGAGAGGAGAAGAAATGCTGCAAGCCTCCACCTCATGTACAAGATCCAAAACGACACAGTAGCCATCAATGCACACCATTACACAGCACCCATGATTGCCAGCAACACACAACAGTATCACTCAAAGAAGTTGCTGGCTATCCCATCCCGCACCCAGCTCTACCAGAACTCATTTTTCCCTTGGACAGTAACTGCGTGGAATGCACTTTCAAAGATCACCCTTGACGCTACTTCACTGGAGGGCTTCAAGGGAGCGCCACCAAGCATCTAGACCAAGAACTAGATAGTTTTTTCCTCAGCACTACATCGTGACTTATGGATCCTGCTGAGTATCGTCGTAGAAGTAGAAGTAGTCTATTTAGCAAATTACAGCTAGCACCCAGGCCAGGGGCCCGTTTCTCGAAACCGTCATAAGTCTAACTTCTTGACCAAATCAGCTTTAGTAAGCTACTTGTCCGCTACATGTTTCACGATGACCTCTTTGCCAAGATTAAGGACAACATCCTGACTAAGTACTACCGTATGTATTTATGACGCCTCTGACACGGTTATATCTCTGTCATAAACTTGATAAAAACATAAGACTCATAACTTTTTAGTCGATGGGCAGCAAACTCGTAGAGTCCTACGATGCATGAAGTCTAACCGTAAACGCTAAAGGGTAATTAATCCACTCACAGTGTGATTATCTTACAAAAATTCATCTCTTGGAGTAAAAAAAAAGTGTTTTGATGTTTTTCTTTTTGTTTTATAATGTGCAAAGTTTATCACTAGATGTTGTTTGCATATGTTTCTTTTATTATTCATTCAACAGATTACCTGGTTGGCATTTATGCAAGCAAGCCCTACAACTTGTAGTAGAACTGCCATGTATCAATACTCCATACAAACCAGCTCAGGATGATGGGAACTAAGCTGAATGTATCCTTATTGAGTGTGTATGCGTTGAAATGATAACAAAATAAAAATTATCTTAGATAGTGATAGGTTATAGATTGCTAAGCTGCTGTTACAGACACTGATGTTGTTTCCCTTCATATCCCTCGCATTCCCTTCTCTTTAACAACCCCTGGGGGCTGGCCTAATATGTTGCTTTCTTTATGAAGGAGTGTTACTACAGTCAAACGGCTTGTAATACTTTTTTAAAAATTGTCCTTGCTAAAAACCTAGTTGATACATACGATAATATAGTTGGGAGAATTCCAGAATTAAGCAGATAATTTTTTTCAAATTTTGATCATTAATGATAGCCTGTTTTCACTCAAACTTTCAGATTATCTTTAAATGTATATTGAGCATTGAAGTCAGTACCTTATCACCATTTTCTCTCATCTGAACAATGTTAACAAGAACCTTAAATGAAGCTTGCACAAGAAATACTTTTATTTGTAAAGGTATGAACTAGAAATGTCCAATAGACACCAGTTTAAATATAAAAAGGACTACTTTATTTTTAAGACCTGTTAGATTTGTCAATGGAGAATTGGGCAGTTACCCTTTTTGTTTAAAAATTGAAATGCAGTGTACATACCACATGTATGCTCATCTAAAGGTCTGTTAAAATGAGATCTGCTTACTATTCATAAGGACCGCTTTCATAAGGACCACTATTCATAATTTGAGAAAAGGGTCATTATTCATTAGGGTCATTATTCATACATGTAAGAACCGCTATTCATAATCGAATAGGAGGGTTGCTATTCATAATGCGAGAAGAGGTTGGCTATTCATAATGCAGAATGAGGGTCGCTATTCAAAATACGAGAAGAGGGTCATTATTCATAAGGACCGCTATTCATAAGGACCACTATTCATAATTTGAGAAAAGGGTCATTATTCATTAGGGTCATTATTCATACATGTAAGAACCGCTATTCATAATCGAAGAAGGGGGTCGCTATTCATAAAGGAGAAGAGGGTGGCTATTCATAATACGAGAAGGGGGTCGCTATTCATAATACGAGAAGAGGGTGGCTATTCATAATACAATAAGAGGTTCGCTATTCATAATACAGAAAGGGTCGCTATTCATAGAAATTAAATAAGCAAACAAAATTATATTAAAGGTAATACAAAGTTTTGGTATGGGGTCATGAATTTGGTTCAAATGAACATATTGGAAGCATATGCAATCCTACAGTTTTCAGTGATCGTTGTCGCGGTTGAAATCAAGTTTAAAGAAGAAATTGTAAATAATAAACTCTTTATGTTGTAAAGCTCCCTCTAAAGGTCAAGATATTAATTTAGCATTAAAACAATGTTTCTTGACTAAAATCGACCGATTGGCTATTCCCGTTTGGAAATTATATATCACAACTGCATATTCTGAGATGTTCATTTTCGCAGCTACCATTGAATGGCCGTATAGGCATTGATATTTAAATTTTCTCGAAAGCAGAAGTGTTTAGGGGCTAAATTTTCTAGTGCTTGTAATACATCCTTAGGGCATCCAAATATATCAACATTTTCAAGAATCGCTATCCGGCCATTTTCAAAATTCCCCAAACTTTGTATTAAATTGTAGAAAGGGGGGGGGGGGACAAATTACAATAGGTGCATAGGATTATATGTGTGTTGGGTTGTACCGTTGTACTGTATTTTTTGTCACCACAGGAGCGGGGCAGATTCATAAGCTACATGAAGGTAATGGGGATGTCTCTATATAATCATCAAAGATAAAAGGTACAATATACTTTAAAAAAAGACATACCGGTAATACAGGGTACGCCATCGTTCGCGTAACGCCTAACGGTCACAATATCTTGAAAATCTAACTTCCTTACTTATATGGAAAAAATATCTTGCTATATTGTGTATAATTTATGAATGGTATATAACCAGGCGCGGATCCAAGGGGGGGCCAGCGGGCCTTGCCCCTCCCCCCCCCCCCCCCCGCAAAAAAAAAACAGAGAGAGAGAGAAGGAAAAGAAGGGAAAGAGGGGAGAAAGGTGTAGGTAAGATTGGGGGGGGGGGGCTTGGGGGGTGACAGATGCCCCCCTAATATATTTTAAACATGGTTTATTTCTAATTCGATACCGGTGATTTACAAATGCTGCTGAAATGACATAGTTTTCAGAGATTTTTTCCTCAATGTTTAGTAAATTATACTTTTGTATGCGTTTGTTGGAAAATGGCAAATTCATGAAAAAAGAAAGAAAGAATAGTGACCTGCCTTTGTCACAAAATAATGTGTCAAAATTTGCTCATCTGACCTTTAATAAATGCCTAAAACCCCTGAACTTCTGGAAGCTCCGTCCCGTGGACCCCACGCCAATTCATGTCCTGCCAGTGTCACAAATAAGGTATCAAAATATGCTCATCTGACCGTAATTAATTTCCCGAAACCCCTGAGCTTCCAGGGGCACCGCCCCCTGGACCCAATGCCAATTCGTGACCTGTCAGTGTCACAAATAAGGTATCAAAATATGCTCAGTTGACTGTTATTAAATGCCTATACCCCCTGAGCTTCTGGGGCTCCACCCCTGGACCCCACACCAATTCTTAACCTGCCAGTGTCACAAATAAGGTATACAAATATGCTCATCTGACTGTAATTATTGCCCAAAGCCCCTGAGCTTCAGGGGCTTTGCCCCCTGGAGCTAACCTAATTTGTGTCCTGTCAATGTCACAAATAAGGTATCAAAAGATGCTAATCTGACCGTAATTTAGTGCCCAAAACCTCTGAGCTTCTGGGGGCTACGCCCTTGGACCCCACGCCAATTTGTGACCTGTCAGTGTCACAAATAGGGTATAAAAATATGCTCATCTGACGGTAATTTAATGTATGAAACTCCTGAGCTTCTAGGGGCATCACCCCTTGGTAAAATTGTTGGTAATATGTACTTGTCCTAAGGGAATGCTGCAGGGAGGGTGGGCCGTATTATGAATAGCGACCCTCTTCCCGTATTATGAATAGCAACCTTCTTCCCGTATTATGAATAGCGATCCTCATTCCGCATTATGAATCGAGCGAGGTTACCATTTCTATAATATTGGCATCAAGAGAACTGTACTGGTTATATTGGTATGCTTACGAGTCTTAATGTTCTTTTAATCAGGAACAATGTCACAGACCTAAATGTATGACCTTCGAAATATTTCAAGTCATACATATTTTCAAGTCATTGTACATGTAAATGTGCAATTCATTTGATTTGAACCCCAAAAGTGTTCTGCAATACTTCACTTTATGTGTAAACCATTAGTAGGATCTTAACACATGAATAACTAGTATTTCAAAGCTAACCACTTGATATAATAGATGTGAAAACAGTTATTTAGTGTATATGTGGATGCTTTTCTAAGTTTAAAAAAAAAATGTTTTGCTCCTTGATTTCACAAATTCTATAATGCACAGTACTTTACCAGTTTGCCTCTTACGGTAGCAGGGTATTCATGGAGCATCATTGAGATGGCATCAGGAAGAGAGGTATGAACTATGAAACAATTTTTTTATACGTAATGTTTTTGTATTTGTTATAATTTTATTCATGGATGTACCTAACCCGAAATATAAATCTTTCAAAAACCTGGAACATTTCTTAATAACATAAAACCAACCTTCATGTATCATTGCTTTGTATGGCATGCTCATAAAATATCTGATAATGCTATTGCATAATTTTAAATCAACTGTTGGGGGCTCCTGTTTATGTATCATTATATGATTGTTTTGCACATGTAAGCGTTGCTGGGTGGAATATTATTATAGTATATGTTTAATTGTATTTAGGGTTTAAACTGTGATATATTTATCTTTCCCTTTATAGTGTTCGGCAGGTGAAGCACATTTGTAGAAGCGTCAGACTTCAACGCCACTGCCCAGAATCATCTGAGCAGGACATTGCCTGAGCTATTTGTCCGATGCCCTCTCGCCTTATCTTTGCTGATCACACTGTCCAACACTGCAATGTCATCAAGCTGCTCGGAGTGTTTATGCAGTCCAATCTCAATTGGGACACTCATGATTGATTTTCATGGTCGCAGTTACTATTGTACGGCCGTAGGCGCTATTTGAAATTTATCGAAATTTTTCGAGGTTGGCTGCAAAAGGAACATAGTACCTTTAATATGAGGATTTTTTTTAATTTTTTTAATTTTTATATATATATTTTTTTTTTTTTGGGGGGGGTCTTTAGTAAAGATTAACTTTACTTTTATACCTCTGGCACATATTACAGCAGGAAGCATTAAGGGTAATTGTTCAATTTTTCTTTGAAAAAATACACAACAGAATTTAATCAATTTGGCAGGGATCATTCATGAGAAATGATAGGTTGTTGAGGTACCTTGCCCCTCAACGGAACCCCCGAAAATGTCCATACATGTATATAGCAATTTCTTTACTTTGATTCTAAAACTTAATGCTGGCACTCAATAAAATTTGACATTTGAGAGAGGATCTGAATTTGTTTGCATTGATTACCTTGCCCCTCATGAGGACTCAGGGGCAGTGCTCCCCTAAGGGTCGCAATTGTGGAAAATTATTACTTTTAGGTCTCTTGTACGTAGTGTTGCCAGATGTTTATGCATGAGGGGGGGGGGGGTATATTAAAAAAATAATCATCTGTGGTACGTTTTCGATGTAGTTACCCAAGGGCACAAGTGATAATATAGTAATATAGTATAGTAATTGATGTGGCCACTAATTTCACAGGCTCTGTTAAATACAAGGTCCGTTGATCTCTTGTTATGCATGTATGTTGTAATGAAGGTATTGAAATGATATTGATACGCAATTATGGTTTAAGGGGAAAAAATATTTGCATTCATTCCAAAGTTTTCTCTCCACTATTTATACATGTAAATTGTTTAGCAATTGTTCAGCTCTCACATTGCTGAAGCAAATGGTCATTTGATGCCATAAAAGATACTTGTATGTTTGCAATTTTCCATTCTCAAATAAGCAGGGGCGGCGATCCCTTAGGGACGAGGGGGGACACGTCCCCCCCTCAATTTTTTTAGGGGGGGATCGTCCCCCCCCCCCTGAAAAATTGAAAAAGTGAGAAAAAAAGTGTATAGCAAATACTGACTAAAGACTGCAACAAACTTTTAGGCTCTGGAGGGCCCTAGAGTGCAGCGTTTAGACAAATAAAAATGCAAAAATCTTCTCGCTCCGGAGCTACGCTCCCCCGCATAATATTCTGTGTACAGTAAATATTCTAGAAAAGTGAAGTGTGAAAAAGGTATATTGCTTGTTTTATACTATTCTTTTGCTAATTAAAGTATGTAATTTGTTAATACAACAAAACTTCAAAAACCTGTGAGGGGATAGTCACTTCCGTAACCTCTACCCCTCTCGTTCACTTTGCTCCCTCGCCTTGGCGTAATGATGAGGGGGGGGGGCTTGGGGGCAGTTGCCCCCCTAATAAAATTCAAACTTGATTTATTTCTAACTCGATACCAGTGATTTACAAATGTTGCTGAAATGGCATGGTTTTTCCCTGAGCTTCCGGGGGGTCTGGACCCCACCAGGGGTTCTAAGACGAGCCCCTGGATGCTCATCTGACGTTATTAAATTCCTAAAACCCCTGAGCTTTATGGGCCTACGCCCCTGGACCACACGTCAATTTACGCTCCACTTGCTATTTTCGCTTTGCTCTACTAATAAAATACTTTAGCCTCCCCCTCTATGAAAAACGTTCCGCGAGGCCTGCATGTACAATGTTAGAGTGGGGATGCAGATTTTTTTCTCCCCCCCAACGTTTTTGTTCAATATACGCCACTGCTCCCCCGTCCCTCGCATTTCGTCCCCCCTGGTCATGAAAAGAAATCGCCGCCCCTGCAAATAAGCATTACCGCCAATTATGTTATTAAATGTACTTCTTCTGTTTTGTCTTTCACACTGAATAGATGGGCGTTTTAAGCACATTTTTTAAATGTTCTTGAAAATCTATTACAAATGCTGTGTGTATCAACTACAGATCTATTTTCCTATGTTCATACTTGTTTATACAGTTTATATTAAAATAACCTAACAAATGTTACCATAATCATGTTTGGTGTTGGTTATTACTTCATGTGTCAACAAACACTACACGTTTCAAGTGTAATCAGTTTTTGAGAAATGTTAAGTGTTAGCAGCCCAAATTTTATGGCAAAAATTAACACACATTTCTGAAAATATTTTTAAAACAAATATGTTTGAAGATGAATATTGATGACAGAATGCCCTATTTGAGTTTACTGTTGTAGGCAGAAAACCCCAATTTCAGTTTCTTAAATTTTGCAGCAGTTTTTGTTTCAATATCACTTTATTAACAATCATGATTATAGTACATACACTTGTATAGATACTACAAGTAGAAAAGAGAAGAAGCCCAGGTCATGTTTTATTATTAACAATGCAGGGCTAATACTTCATATTATTCATAATGGAATTTGTGATGCATAATGTAGACAAATATTAACAGACACGTTTAACATATCGTCTGTTTGGGGTCACAAGGGCCCTGACTCCATGTCAAAGTAATACAGATCAATGCCACTGTGACTCCAAACAGACAATGTTACATGTATTCAAAATGAATAAATAGAATTTAGAAACAATATATGTGACTGATATGTGTAAATTACATTATAGAGAGAGAAAACAAATTGATTTTATCTGATTTACTCGACATTCATACAAAAGCTGTAGAATAAGTATGAATGATGAATTAAGCATAACAAGAAACGGGACCAAGAGGAATGATAGGAAGCAGAAGGAGAAGAAGAAAAAAAGAATGAGAGAGGAAAAGAGGTAGGAGAAGAAAGAGAAGAAGAAAAATAGACAGAAAGAGAATAAAAAGAAGGGAGAAAAGAGAAGAAAGAGAATAAAAAGAAGGGAGAAAAGAGAAGAAAAGGAGGGGATCAAGAAACAGGAAGAAAAAGAGTAAGAATGTGGAATATGCATTTATTAAGACTTCAGAAGGCTGTGGCTCTCCCAACATGGCTTATCCTTAGAGCAGTATATTGAAAAGGAAGAAGTTACTGCAATCTTTGATACGGTGTAAAATACGTTCAGAAATTATACAGACGTGTCCTTGTAACAAACACAATCAAATAATTAGATCAAATTACCATAAAAAATGAGTGCTTCAGAGCATGTTTGTGGCTTTTTGAAATGATGTTGCTGCATATAGAGTTTTGGCAAGAACTGGATTAGGAGTTGAATGATCATGATCGATGATCGTAACTTGGTCAACATCCCTAATTTAATTCTTCCTTTTCTTTCTACTGTGATTCACAAGAGACCAGACAGCTATAATAAAAAATAGTGGACACAAGATATATCATTTAAACCATGAGCGTTTATTCATATACGTGCTAAAATCTAGCCGGGAAATATTTCAATAACATGTTAACAATTAAGGTAGTCTATTTATAAAGCGAAAGACCGGGTTGGGGGGGGGGGGTGGTCTGCACCTCCTCAGTCTTATGTACTGGATTCTCCACAGTCACTCCATTTTTGCTGTGCATGAATGCGTAGGACACGAATGATATCACATGATGTATCCGGTTTTACTTGGTGAGCATCACGAACCCAGCACGTGACACCTATGGTTGGTCAGGTGATCTGGAAGCGTATCGAGAGCTGTAGATGCTAATTTATCACAGTGACACAGCATTACTCAAGAAATACATGTAAGATAATCCAGGATTCTCGAGCGAAGGGGGCACACATTAGGAAAAACACAGCCAAGCAATAAAAACAACATTTTACTCATCTTTGATGTGTCTATTAATTAATCATATATTTGGCAAGCAAAAATGAAGGAAAAAAATGATATTGTTTCCACACAAAAAAATAATATTGGTTAGGTACAAAACTGTTTGCATACTCAATGGAAACTTTCAATTGAAAGAACACCCTATACATTCACACGGATTATACTTTAGCCTTAACTAAAAAAAATTAAAATAAACCTCTGTAACAAACAGGGTTCTTGAATAACTTTTTTAATAAATTCAGTTTCCAGATAGAGGATACAAACAGTTTCCGATGGTACAAGACACAAAAGATACTGATGAATATGAATGAAGTCCTGTCAAGTTGGGTCCGACAACCCCCCCCCCCCCCCCCCCCCCCCTTCAGCCCCCATCAGAAATGTTCAAGGTCCCTGTATTTTACAGTTCTGTGCCCTGCCTGCCTGTGTACCCGAGCGTCATAAAGTTGGTGGGCATTGTGGGGCAAGACGGTCGACACAACGGACACTGTGAGCAACAGATGGCAGTATATATAAATCTGATATAGTGTCAGTTGAATACTCTGCCTTTGAGTGTTACAAGCAGTCGTCTTGATTATGCCCCCCCCCCCCCCACAACACACACCCAAAACTGCCAAACTCATTTTACCGAGGTCTACAAAATAATAACCCCTAACTCTTATCATGCCACAGGGCTAATCCCCAGTGTGCCAAGCCCCAAATCCCCCCGTGCCAGGTTGTTTTGGAGATAATCTGATTAATGCGATGGTTCTATGAATGGCGAGTGCAAAACACACAGCATAGTCCAATGAGCATGAACAATACCTGCTATTACGAAAGCGTCCTTGCACGCCTACATGGCCTCAATAGGTAGCTCTCTCGCGCATGTACGAAGCAGCATAGCGATAGCGTGCATGAAGCCTTATGGCAGGCTATAAGGTTGTACACAAACATTTTGAGAGGACACGCTTTACTTTGCTCCAGCAGCAATCATCTCCGCTCGGAACTCGGTCACATAATCGTCAAACTGAGCAATGTAAAAGTTCCCCGCGATGGACGCCCCTAGTCCGTACTCCTCGGCGAATTTTCTGGTGTTCCAGGGCTTGCGTCTCTCCGGGCTACGGGGGCGGTAGGAATCATTAGGGGTGATGGGTTGAGACTGCTTGTAGATGAGGTAAACGTACCTATGGATTCCTGTGCCGAGAGAAGAATTAAAGAAGGAGAAGGCAGGGTTATAGAAGTTTTTTGTTGGGGGGGGGGGGGGGTCACATGTTACATAAAATCTCTTTGTAATCAAGAGAAAAGGGGGAGCTGGAAGATTTTTTCATTTTATTTTATGTATTTATTTCAATTATTATTATTATATATATTGTTTTGTTTTGTTTGGGGGGGGGGGGGCCTTCCCCTCTAGAATTACTTCTGTCAAGGAGTTCAAATATATCTCCGGGGGCAGAGGGGGGGGGGGGGGGTAGGTGGGGATTTGACAGTTTAACACGATCGCGAAGACTGTCAGAAAATCAATTTAAGACAATTTCAACAATTTTGCCTCCAGCACCTAATGAGCAGATGGAATATTAGATTGCAATATTAAGGTCATGAAATTGCACTTCGGTTGATTTCTCAAGTCTTTGCGATCGCGTTTGTTTTAAGGAGAGTTGGCATACCTAAATGAGGTAAATTTGTAGACAAGGTACGTGTTTCTTATTACTTTTGGGACTTTTTTAAAGATAAAGACCAGATATGGTCATTGCAACAATGCTACAAAATATTTCATTTCATATGGTTATAAAGAAATGTATTTAAAAAAAAAATTAGGAATCAAAATCATAAAAGATATTAAATCTTATGTGATTTATAATGCACCTGGAAAATAATAAGCCCTCGGCCCTTTTAGGGTTTAAAAAAAAAAGGAGCACGTGCCCCAGCCCCCATGTGCTCCCTGGATCCGCCCTGTATTTACCTGATCCTTCCCTGGGTCCTGATTCAATGTAAGCAGCGTGGACAAGTCCCTTGCTGACGTCACAACCAGGTATATTGAAAACCAGCCAATGAACGACCTCGACTCAGTTCGGATCGGTTCGAGTAGGCGAATCAGGATCTGTGAAGAGAATGGTAGAGAGGGCGTCCTCCTCCGCCTCCCATTCCAAAACCGACGGTTGCTTTTGTACCTTTGGATATTAAAAAATATGGTATGGTAGGTAAAGGTATTTTATTTTCCAAATTACGATATAAAAAACTCCAATACAAACAAAATCGAAAAGTACATTTAAAATCAAGAATATAGTGAATGGCTGGATAGCCCACTCAGCTTTGTTAATATGACAGAACTGTTCTTCCTAAGGGTCCACAACATTTAATGAAAAGTATGCTTGCAATTAACAATTATTGAAAAGAAAAAAACACACACATATAAACAAAAAATCTGGTCATTTCAAGTCATTAATGCAGACTAGTGTTATTGTATATTTATGACAACTTAAAAAAGCTGAATTTCACAAAATCACGAAAATTCTTTGACATTTTGGTTTGTTAATAGAGGGATAAAAAAGGAAAGAGAAAGAGATAGAGAGAAATAGAGGGGAAAGAGAAAACATGTGTGAGAGATATATATATATATAGAGAGAGAGAGAGGGAGAGAGAGAGAGAGAGAGAGAGAGGGGGGTGGACACATGTATGATGAATAATGCAACGACCTAGGCCTATCAATAACTTCATTTAAATTGTCATTACCCATAGATAAAAATTGCATCACCTTATCAAAACGAGTGGTTATCAAAGATAAAATGAATGTTCGGATACATCTTTACAGGTGATATTGTGGATCAAAATAATGGTTCGCGGTTTGAGTCCCAGTCACGGCACTCACTTCCTTTGGCAAGATATTTTTCTACTATAGTACTACAACTACTACTATTAGTACTACTATTACTATTAGTTATACTACTATTATTATTACTACCGTAATACTTCTATACTGCTGCTACTACTACTATTACTACTACTACTACTCCTCCTCCTCCTCCTACTACTACTACTACTACAACTACTAATACCTCTACTACTACTACTACTACTACGTACTACTACTTCTACTACTACTACTATTACTACTACTACTACTACTACTACTATATTTACTACTAATACTACCGTACTACTACTACTGTACTACTACTACTACTCCTACTCCTCCTACTATACTACTACTCCTACTTCTACTACTACTCCTACTCCTCCTACTATACTACTACTTCTACTACTACTACTACTACTACTACTACTACTACCGTACTTATACAACTACTGATACTATACTGCTACTACTACTTACTTGAGTTGGAGTAAGTTCATTACCAAGCATGCATCTGACGTCATCGTTCCATTCCACTCTCAAGATGGCGGGTGGTGGTTCATCCAACACGTGTGGGACAATCTCGTGTTCGTCACATCTATTTCATGCTTGTAGTCAGTAGCTTCTGCAATAATAACATAAAGAATACATTTTTGAATACACAGAGAAACAGACTTTAGAAAATTATTTGGCAGAGAGATTTTCAGGATTGAATACAAGTTTGATTTTGCTTCAGAAGTTTAGATCTATCACTGCATCAGTGTCATAAATTATCAATTATCTCCGAGCTCCGATACAGTTTTACATATTGTTAGTGTTACCACGGTTAACAGTCCGTGTCTGCATGCATGGGCCTGGCCATGTACAATTTTTTTTTGATTTTTTTTAAATGAATATCTTTCAAACCCTGCTCTGCAGTTGCAGTACCATCACTCTGGAAACAATATCCAACCTAGGCCACACATAGCAGCATTAGTGTACTTTTTTGTATTAATTACCTCTATTGATTCTCAACATTTTAAACAACACTGTACAAAACTCAACTGAGATCACTCAAAATAAATTGGTACTTTAGTGACAATTGATGACACCTATAGCAGTAAAATAGTCTTTCATATCAGCCACTTTGTACTCATTGTGTTCACGAGTGTGTAATTGTGTGCAATCGATTGCCCAATCAGCACGGGGTCCAGACAATACGATTAACTCGCCACAAAGACAACCCGCCCCAAGACAACCCACCACAATACCCTGGACATCTCGCCACAATACCCTGGACAACTCGCCACAGGCGAGTTGTCCAGGGTACGTGCCTTTTCGGACAACTCGCCACACTTTTTTCCCCTCATGATTTTTAGAGCTAAAATGATATGAAATTGTCATTTTCATGATTTTCTATAAACACAGTCATTACAAAGAATAAAGAATAAAGCTGATTTCCCTTGCAACAATAATATACTTTTGACAAACCAAAGGGCGTACGATCGCCAGATCATTGGGATAACTTCTCGGTATTTAGATAGGTCTATAACAGCTGCATTTTTCTGTCCCAGAAATTTTTTAATGGTAGGATACTGGAAGCACTGGCGTACTGATAGGGGGGGGGGGTGGGCAGTTGACCCGCGAAATAAAATTGGAATGTGGTTTATTTCTAGATTTTCTGGGTTAGTTTCGTCAGAGGCGGCATTCTTTGTTAGGGGGGGGGAGGGGACACTGTGCCCCCACTTTTCCAGGTTCCCCTAAAGTGCCCCCTTATCCTTTGTACATGTCCTTTTCCCTTCTGATAATTTTTAATGGTAGGAATTCATGGAAGGATAGGCCTACTGGAAGCACTGGCGTACTAATGGGAGAGGGGGCAGTTGACCCGCGAAATAAAATTGAAATGTGATTTATTTCTAGATTTTCTGGGTTAGTTTCGCACTTTTGCCCACAGTCACAGGCGGCATTCTTGGTTGGGGGGGGGGGGGGGCACTGTGCCTCCACTTTTTCAGGTTCCCCTAAAGTGCCCCCTTATCATTTGTACATGTCCTTTTCCCTTCTGATAAGTACCTACTTTTCTTTCTCAGATGTTTTAATTATAATGTTACTCATAATTACATAAAAGAACTTTTCTGTCTTTCTTCATTAGATTGTCCTTAATATTCATCATGTAATTTTTCAAATGGGACCTTATACTTTTTCCTTGCTTGGTCGAAAATCGATATTCAATCCATCACACCAAATTGCGGAGTACGTTGCTTAAACAATATGTTGTTCCACGTAAAGAAATAAACAAATATTGATGTCATTCGTGGTAGTGTATTCACAATCTTGATGAAGGCGTAGGCCTATAGAAAAATATCTAAAAATGGTTTTTCTTATTGTTGATGTGTCCCTTTGTAGGTGCCCCTTTTTTAAGAAATCCAGCAATTCTTGCAATCATAGGCGCCAGAAGTGGGGGCAGGGGACTCGCCCTCCTCCCAACGAAAAAGTGTGTGTGTGTGTGTGGGGGGGGGGGGGGGGTCAAAACGAAATTTCCACTCCCCCCCCCCCCCCCCCTAAAAAAAAATTAGCAGTATTATTGATTACTATTTAGTAACCAAAAAGATCTAGATCTAGAAATCATGAGGGGAAAAAAGTGTGGCGAGTTGTCCGAAAAGGCACCCCACCCTGGACAACTCGCCTGTGGCAAGTTGTCCAGGGTATTGTGGCGAGATGTCCAGGGTATTGTGGCGGGTTGTCTTGGGGCGGGTTGTCTTTGTGGCGAGTTGTCTGGTATTGGTAATCTCTCAGCACGTATACAGCGCTATAGAGGTCAATACGCATTAGCATTGTCTACTACTATGCTTTACTTGAGTGACCTTGGCTAGGCCCTAGCTTAATTAATTATTCATGTTGTTGCAAGCATTGAAAAAAATATTAAAAATAAAATGTCTGCCAATGCAATAATCACTGGAGCCATAGAGCCTACGACTAAATCATCTTAATACACCAGTTTACGGTTGTATCAGTGCGCATGCGCAGACAGTTGACCTCGGGTCATTGGCTTTGAAACAAAGCCAATGACCCGAGGTCAGTGGTATTTCTGCGTAAATTAAGATTGCGCCCATGCAAATGATGATGTGCGCGCACAACGCAGCGCGTAGGCAGTATGTCATCATAATTAGCATGGGCGCAATCTTAATTTACGCATAAATACATGACCTCTAGGCCATTGGCTTTGATTAAAATGGCGCACACAACCGTAAACTGGTGTATTCATACAATCATGCATTATTCTATAGCCTATATCCTACATGTACTTACAAAGTTAGGCATGCAGCTAGTGCACTACTACTAGCCTAGGCCTACTAATATTCTGCTAGCCGCTGCTACCTATTAGTTAGTATTAGTTCTTCTTCTTCTTCACAATAATCTGCCTCCTTCAATACTGAAGATTCTTGCAGATGCCGTATACTCGGCCCGATTGGGGTGTGCAGGTGGACCATTACACCGGGGTTTCCCCCTACTCTTATACGAATAGTGCAATGGGTTCTTAACGTGCAAGGGTGGTGACTCTCCTGTACACAGGGCCTCCATTTAACGTCCTATCCGAGGGACGGAGTGTTTTCCACTTGACATAACCTGCGTCTATGAACAAGGGAAGGGGCACGTTAACACACAACGCAGACTTCAGTCATCCGCCTGGGTGGGAGTCGAACCCGGGATCTTTGGTTCGACAGGCAGACGCTTTACCGACTGAGCCAACTCTACATCGACTCTGTCAGTCTTTGTTGACTCAGTTTGAGAAATTGATTGTGCTAGTACGTAGGCCTACTAATAAAAGTAGGCCTAGATCTATCATCTAACTTAGATCAATTACATTACTCAATAGATATTACAACATGGAAATGAATGTATGGGAAAATGCATTGAGTGCATCTAGACCATTAATTGCATAGTCTACCAGGTAATTTTTCCGCTGTGCAATTACTATTATCCCTATCTTGTCAAACATAAAATACAAATAGATCTAGATCGATCTAGAGCATATTATGAAGTTAAACCTACCATTTTCACAGAAATCATCGTAAAAACGTCTCGTCATAATAATCGTCTTCAATCAAGCCAGCTGGTTTTGAGGAGAGTACACGATAGAGTACACGATAGAGTACACGATAAAATTCACGATATCGTGAACTTTATCGTGATAAAGTTCACGATATCGTGAATTTTATCGCCAATTTTTCACGAAGAAATTGACGATATCGTGAATTTCGTGAATTTCGTCGTGAAATATTGGCGATAAAATTCACGATATCGTGAACTTTATCGTGAAAAGTTCACGATTTAGTCTTTTCGCGATGTCCCTTCGGGGCCACCATATGACACAGTAGTCTCAAACATGTGCTTGAAGTGTTTACGAATTTACTGCTCTCTTGACCCTCCGACCTCAATCGTCAAATTCACAGTGGTGACAGCGAGCGCTCATGCAGTGCGTGTACAGGGGCGTCACTAGACCTTTTTCATTGGGGGGGGTGTAGAGGCCAACGATTACCGACAAAACTAGCCACGATTTACCGACAAAATTAAATGTCCCAATATCTACAAATTTAACCCTGTAAACCCAGGGCCGAAGGCTATTTTTGTTTTTCCTATGAACTATCTATACAGTGCGTCCCAGAAAAAACGAAACCGAGAATCATCGATGTTTTATCATCACTTAATCTTAATCACAATTATAATTAATAAATGACACATATTTGGAAAGCCTAGATCCTCCTCTTTTATCTGATGCAACTCATACGATGCATGTTTCACGCATAAGTGATTAAAAGCAATTTGAAGAGATGAAACAAAAAAGTCATTTTGCGGGCGGTATCTGAATTTTAAAAGGAAAATTACATTTCTAAAAAGTTCAATTTCTCCCCTTTCATATGACACCTCAATCAGGAAAAATGAGCCAGGAATAACAAAAGTTCTGTTTGTTTAAAGTTATGCTTGCATTTCCATAATTTGATCAAACGGATTCGTTTTTACTGGCTTCTTGCCGTTGCAACGAACATAGTTGACAAAAGACTTAACTCCGTTTCGTTGACGATCAGCCATGCACAAAGAAGACGAAAGACCTGATGCATGGCTGATCTTCAACGAAACGGAGTTAAGTGTTTTGTTAACTCTGTTTGATGCTCTGGCAGGCAGCCATTGAAAACGAACTCGTTTGATCAAATTATGGAAATGCAAGCATTTTTTTAAACAAACAGAACTTTCTTATTCCTGGCTCATTTTTTCTGATTGAGGTGTCATATGAAAGGGCAGAAATTGAACTTTCTGGAAATGTGATTTTCTCTTTGAAATTCAGTTACCGCCCGCCAAATGCCTTTTTGGTTTCCTCTCTTCAAATTGCTTTTAATCACTTATGCGATGAAATATGCATCATATGAGTTGCATCAAATGAAAGAGGAGGATCTAAGCTTTCCAAATATGTGTCATTTATTAATTATAATTGTGATTAAGTTATGATAAAACATCGATAGTTCTCGGTTTCGTTTTTTCTGGGACGCACTGTATAGTACTTGCGTGTGCGCAAATTGACATTTTCCTCGACGACATAAATATACGAATTATTTCGTCAACTTAGTCAGCATCATAGCTATATATTTTAATGCAGGCGCGTAGCTAGGATCTTATTTTTGGGGAGGGGCGGTAGTGAGAAAGCGAATCACTCCCATGGGGGGGGGGGGTGAAAAACCTCCCGCGCGAAGCGCGGAAGCTTTGACATTTCATAAAATTATTAGGAAAAGAAGACGATTTGTTGTACCGTTATCGACTCTTAATCCTTGTCTGAATTCAGTTTCCCCATCCCGCGCGAAGCGCGGAAGTTTTAACGTTTCATTGAATTAATATAGAAAGCAGACGATTCGTTGTACCGTTCACAACTCTTAACCCTAATTGTCTTCTTCTTCTTCTTCTTCCAGTTCAAGTGCTGCTTCAAGGTGATGAAGATAAACGCACTGGTTGTGTGTATATATGTGGAGGCTTTCACATATCCCGTTATTCCACATTTTGACTTTTTGTTCTTGTTGTGCAGGTGCATATATACGTATGTAAGTAAAAACATTCCCGGTATTGTAGACATTACATCTGCATCTCACTCAAGAAGACCTTGAAGGCATCAAGAGAGGGGTATTGGGCTGGGTCCTGTGGGAGGTTGTTCCAGTCCCCCCCCCCCCCCCCCCCCCCCACTCCGGGGTCGGAATGACGGCATGCGTGTTACCAAAATGTCCGGTAAAGGGGTACTTTTCACGCACCAAAGTCCGGCTCGTATATACATACACAAAAATGACTTTACACACCGGACTTAGGTTTTTTTTTTCTTCAAAAGGAGGGAACACGCATATGCGTACCCTAAATAACACTGAGTGGGGGGGGCGGATTCCAGTCCCTGCAGGTTCTTGGGAAGAAGGAAGAAGCATAGGTCTGACTGCTGCAGTGGAATGTCCTATAACGAGATCCATGTCCTCTTGTTGTTGATGTCTGTTCAGTGAGAAAGGACTAGCTGCCGGGTAACGTCAACAAGGTTGAAACGGATGCGATACAGCAAGGCGGCTGTGAAGGCGTCTGGTGAGTAGCATTGGCCAATTCAGGTTTTTAAGCATAGCCGATACACTGGAGGTTTGATTAAAGTCACCAGTGACGTAGCGAGCACACCTTCGTTAGACCATTTCAATCTTGTCGACATTCCGCTGTGTGTGTGGTTCCCATGCTGTTGCAGCATATTCCACCAATGGTCGGACGTATGTGAAGTATAGCCTGCTTGATCCGCCGTCTACAGTGTTTGAAGTTCCGTCGCAAGAAGCCGGTCACAGAATTAGCCTTCTTGACTGTAGTATCAACATGACTATTTAAGCTGAGCTTCTGATCGATTTTGATTCCAAGATACTTGGCGGAACTCACTAATTCTAGGTCGTGCCCGTGGATGTTATACAGGCCTAGGATCTTTTTCCTCTTGTTGGTGACTCTCAAAGTCTGGCACTTGGAAGGGTGGAATTCCATCCGCCACTTTCTCTCCCATTCCTACAACCTGTCAAGATCTTCCTGAAGATTTGTACAATCTTGGACTGATCTGATGCGTCTATATAGCATGCAGTCATCAGCGAAGAGGCGTATGTTTGAGTGCTTGACACTGTCTGGTAGGTCATTGATGTATATGAGGACAAGCAGCGGGCCAAGAGCACTACCTTGGGGCACTCCAGATGTAATCTTGGCCTCGTGACTACGCTGGCCCTCCAGTGTGACTTGTAGAGTGCGGCCACTAAGGAAGCTTTTGATCCATTTAAGAGTAGTGCCACGTATACCATAATGGTCAGCTTTGAGGAGGAGTCGTCGGTGAGAGACTTTGTCAAACGCTTTGGCAAAATCTAACAAGACGCAGTCTATCTGCTCTCTATCATCCAGTCCTTTGGCAAGGTCATTGATGGCAAGGATGAGTTGTGTTTCACACGATCTTCGCTTCCTAAAACCATGTTGTGAGTCTGACAACAGGTTGTGATTGATCAGGTGATGTATGACAGCACAATGCACTATGTGTTCACATAGTTTTGATACGATTGCTGTCAGTGAGATCGGCCTGTAGTTTGCTGGAGATGACTTACACCCTTTCTTGTGGATGGGAACAACATAGGCTTTCTTCCAGTAAGAAGGAATTTCACCTTGAAGTAGGGAGGCCTGTAAAAGCAAACTAATATCAGGTGAAATCTGATCAGCTGTCACCTTGATAAGTCTAGCAGAGATGCCGTCTGGCCCAGTAGCTTTATGCGGCTTCAGTTTCTTCAACAATTTCGCTACACCTGTTTGGCTAACTGATGTATCATCCATGGATGGATAAGGACTGGGTCCCAGGTCTGGTAGTAAGGGGAGCTGTGTCATCATCAGTGGTGAACACCGAGGCAAACTGCCTGTTCAGGATACTGGCTTTCTGCTTCGGGTCACAGTGAAGTATGTTGCCTTCCTTCAATGGTGCTTCTCCCATGTGATCACAGCGCATGGTTCTCACAAAGGCTCCAAGACGCTTGTTGCAGCCTGGATCATTGTCAATCAAGTCAGCAAAGTATTTGTTGTAGGCTTGTCTACACAACTTTTGTGTGGTCGTCTTTATAGCGTTGTAGCGATGCCAAGCTTTGATTGTTGCTTTTGCATCACTACCACGCATGGATGAGATCCTCTGGCCTTCTTGTGACATATGCGCTTCGTGGCGGTGTTAAACCAACACTGGTTTGACCGTGTCGAAGTCATCTTGGTAGGCACATGATCTTTTAGAATTTTATCCAGGGTTTGTTGGATTTCAGCAAAGAGAGTTTCAACTGGAGATGTTGTGTCATGAGAAGCTACAAAACAGTCTGCTCATGTTTTAGCATCTGCATGAATACTGTCAATGTCAGCCTTCTTCCAGAGGAATATCTCCCTACGGGTAGGTTTATTCCTATTCGCTCTTACACACAAATCCATCAAAACCACGTCGTGGTCACTGAGTCCAGGCATAGGTTCACACTGTCCAACCAACGTTGGACGATTTGTGATGATGACATCGAGTGTGTTAGATCCTCGTGTTGGGAAGTTGACAATCTGTCTAAGTCCTACATCTGCCAGAGTCTGCAGGTATGTCTCACTTAGGGATTTCCTGTATTGATGGGATGTAATCTCTTCTGTCTCCCAGTCTATATCGGGCAAGTTCATGTCTCCTCCGATGCACAACGCTGTGCCCGGATTAGACATGCACAGTTCTCGTATGATCTGGTTCATGTTGTCCATATCATTAAGGTTAGTTTGTGTTTGGAGGTCGGTAAACAGCTCCAAAAATAACACTGTTCTTGTTGTTTCTATTCACGATCTTTGCAGCAACCACTTCAGCTTCACTAGTCACCTGCACCTGGTAGCTATCAAGGCTTGAGGAGATGACGAGCAAAACTCCACCATACCCATTATTACAATCTTTCCTATACACATTGTAGCCCGGCGGGAAGATTTCTCCTTCACTTATGCTCGGTTTGAGCCATGTTTCACAGCCCATGATTACATCTGGCTTGACTGCATCCACAAGGCACCAAAATTCCTCCCTCTTTGACACTATGCTCTGTAAGTTAATAGTCAGAGTTTTGAAGCGTAGTTTACTTTGGGGGAAACAAGCTCTTCGAAGGAGAAGACGAAGTCTGTGGTGGTCCGGGAGAAGCAGAACTTGAAGCTGAGTTGCTGCTGTCATGTGTTAAGCTGGATGACTCACTGCTTCTGTCAGTGTCCGATGATCCGGACATTAGTAAAGTGTCAAATAGGCTGGATGAGAACTTAGGCAATCCACAGTTACAGCATTCCCATGGTGTATCGCATCTTCCGAGAACAGCCAAGAAATTATTGCCAATGTTTACACAATCAGCATGGAACCAGGTGTCGCATGATTCACACAGTATACTTGCTTTGGCTCCTCTTTAAGACGTGCATGCCTTGTAGAAACTTGGGTTTCCTAGGTCCGGGATTTATTTCCACATCACCACTCAGTAGCAATACTGATATCAGTATAAACACGCACACAAAAATGGCTGCAGTGGTTGGGTTACCAGCCAATGCCATGGTGAGACTAAATATTAGTATCTCTACCACTAGATCTATAGTAACCAATGCAGCACAAAAATGGCAATGTTGTAATGCACCCCAGAATCATACCCATGGTGCACTGATAGTATCACACACTGACACTAGATTGAGTTACCAGCCAGTGCCATCGTTTCAATAAATTATTAGAGAAAGAAGACGATTCGTTGTACCGTTTTCGATTCTTAATAAGCCCTAATTGTCTGAATTCAGTTTCCCCCTCTCGCACGGACCGCGGAAGCCTTGCCATTTACTTAAATTATTAGAGAAAGAAGACGATACGTTGTAACGTGCTCGACTCTTAATCCTTGTCTGAATTCAGTTTTTCCCCACCCGCGCAAAGCGCGGAAGCTGAGACGTTTTATTGAATTATTATAGAGAGAAGACGATTCGTTGTACCGTTCGCAACTCTTAATCCTTATCTGAATTCAGTTTTTCCCCTTTCCGCGCAAAGCGCGGAAGCTTAGACGTTTCCTTAAATTATTAGAGAAAGAAGGCTTTTCGTTGTACCGTTCTCGACTCCTAATCCTTGTCTTAATGAAGTTTCTTACTAATAATAATAATATTCCGTATTTATATAGCGCTCAATACCCCCAGGCGAAGCGCGGAAGCTTTGGCGTTTTATCAAAATATTAGAGAAAGGAAGACGATTAGTTGTACCGTTGTTGTTACAAAGTTTGGGACATTTTGAAAATTGGGTGGATAGTGATTCTTTACAATATTGATATATTTGGATGCCTTATAACCACTAAAAAATGTAGCCCCTAAAACGCTTCTGCTTTCGAGAAAAATTGAATATAACAATTTACCGGTGCTCCCAGTAAATTTTGATAAATTTCAAATAGCGCCTACGGCTGTACAATGGTATAGCTGCGACGATGAAAATCTCAGAATATGTAGTTGTGATATATAACTTCTAAACGGGAATAGCTAGTCGGTCGATTTTAGTCAAGAAATAATGTTTTATAGCTTAATTAATATCTTGACCTTGAGAGGGAGCTATACAACATAACAAGTGTATTATTTACAATTTCATAACTTTAGACTCGATTTCAACCGCGACAACGATCACTGAATATTGTAGGATCGCATATATGCTTCCAATATTTTCATTTGAACCAAATTCATGACCCCATACCAAAACTTTGTATTACCTTTAATCTTTGCTTGAATTTAGTTTTCCCGAAAATTGTAAACCTCTGATTTCTTTAGCTGATATTCTAGGAAAGTGAAACTTCGAGAAAATACAATTATTGCAGTTGTAGTCACTCTCGAAGTCGTCACAGCAGGATAAACAGGTCACAGTTCGTAGGGAGAACAAAACTTGTCGGCCGACCGACATTATAAATCTCACCGCCTTCAAACGTTTGCATATAGTACACGAGGATCCAGCAAAAATACCGACACAGCTGACCCGACACAGCAACATATGTATGCGTGTCTTTCTTGCTCCCTCGACGAGACGACTCTACCCAACACCCCCCCCCCCCCCCTCTCTCTCTCTTTTACTCCCACTTCTCCTCTCTCAGGCTCTTACCTCCCTCTCTCTCTCCTCTCTTTTATCCCCGTTTCTTTTGTTTCCTTTTCTTTCTTTTTCTTTCTTTCCTCTAGCTCCTCCCTCTTTTTCTTTTTCTCTTTCATTCCTCTCTTTTCTTTCCTTTCTTTTCCTTTCTTTCCATTCTTTTCCTTTCTTTTCCTTTTCTTTTTTCTTTTCTCTCCCTTTCCCTCTCTTTTTTCGCTCCCCCTTTTCTCTTTTTCCCGACGGCAGCGCAATTTGACCGACAATATCCTGACAGGTGGGGGTGTCACCCCCCCCCCCCCCCCCTTTGGAGACGCCCCTATGCAGTCTGTGTGCCCAATGTCGAGGATACATCTTGGCCCGACAAACCTTGGTTTTCGTGCGTCATATGACGCGTTTCGACGCGTTTTTACAAACCAGGTTTGTAAAAAAACGCGTAAAAACGCGTCATATGACGTACGAAACCCAAGGTTTGTCGACAAACCTCCGTTGTGAATTCGGGCCTGTACCGTATGTCGGGGGAAGGGGAATTCCCCTTTCAGAGCGTATCAAAGATGATAGAGGGCGTACTTGGAAAGTAGTTTTTTTTTTACTGAATGAACACACACCTTCTATTTTAAATAAAACTTGAATAAATAATGAATAAATAAATAAATAATGGTTTGCGTAATGTCTGATTGGTGGAATTACAATATCTTATATAATCTTTATCAGTAGTTAGTTGAGAACACAACGATTCAGTTCATCCATTTAAAACAATCATAAAAGGCCAGGACATCAAAACATAGTATACGTACAGTGCGTCCCAGAAAAAACGAAACCGAGAATTATTGATGTTTTAATCACAATCATAATTAGTAAATGACACATATTTGTAAGCTTAGATCCTCCTCTTTTATTTGATGCAGCTCATATGATGCATATTTCACGCATGAGAGATCAAAATCAATTTGAAGAGAGGGAACCAAAAAGTTATTTGGTGGACGGTATCTGAAATTCAAAGAGAAATCACATTTCTATACAGTTCAGTTTTTGCCCTTTCATATGACACCTCAATCAGGAAAAAGAGCAAGGAATAAGAAAAATCTCTTTGTTTGAAGTGATGCTTGCATTTCCATAATTTTATTAAACGAATTCGTTTTCACTGACTAGCTGCCGTAGCAACAAACGGAATTGACAAAAGACCTAACTCCGTTTCGTTGACGATCAGCCATAGACGAAAGACTACATGCACTGCTGATCTCTCCTCCTCCACCTTTTTCTTCTTTCTCTTCTTCAGCTTCTTCTATTGATTCTTTTCCCTTTTTTCGTTTTTCTTTGCCTCTTTTCAACAGGGTTGATCAGACAGCAAGACATGTATTGTATCAAAACATCATATGGCAGATTCACGTATTGAACTGAATATAATAGGTGACCTATCACATACACACTTCCCATTATGCTAAATATATATAAACGTATTGTAGCCCTCGTTACTTTTGTAATTGTATGGTACCACAAATAGATGTTACTCGTTGGGATAAGTATGTAAAACATGAGGCAAAGAGGAGATGTATGTTGGTCAAACTCCTGACACGGACTGCCTTTTAATACAAATTAATTCGATACAAAATAGTTGAATAATCGTATACATGTACAAACAAACATAGTCACATAATCTAAACACAAACACACTACTATTGTTCCTATCCTACCAATATAAATGTTTACATCCAAACTTAGCCCTGAAATGAAATAGTTAAGTAAATATTAACATGTCCGTTTGCCAATATCTACTCAAACATAGACTGATCATTCCCTTAAACGGATAATATATAGTAACTATTTACATAATATATATTATGCACGCGTAAACTGGACATGTATTGTGCAAATAAATAGTATTGTTGTCCATTAAATTAAATCCTACTTTGAAGGGCGGAGTAGATACATGAGCGTTTTGGACCATAATAGCGATGGCCAAAGCATAATAGCTTTCCGTTCTCTGTACTCACTCCCAACGCCCCTTGCGAACGTGCATAGTAGAATTACGCAGACACTGTGTATAGGCCTATCAGAGATAAATGAATATAAAGGTATAACCCAAGTTCAACCCAATCCCTGGAATATCGAAACAAATATTAAAGTGCTTATTTTTGACGAGGTATTTTTAGATCCTTACAAAATAAACGACATAATAATTCGATAAATATTATACGAAAGTACGGACTCATAGAATAGCAGCGTCTGCCCATTTCAGTACGTCCGAATGATATTCCCTTCTGAGATGGAGTCTCTCAAAACTTTATCAAATCGAATATACTGTAAATAGGAAACCGTAATTATATTACCCAAACTAGAAAATATCGAATGCTATTAAACTAAATCAACATAGCGGTTCGTGAACAAAAAATGTATATTATCTCATATCTTTGAGTTAGAAAGCTAATAGTCGTGGATAATGTGAAATATAATAGTATTTTTTCCATCAAGTTGTAATTTGCCAGATACGAATATGTATTCGCGGATACCATTTACCCATACAGTATATATATAACACTAATAACTTTTCTCAACTCAAATTGATGCTCAAAAATGCTCTCTCCACATGTGTTATCGGAGCTAAAAGAGGTATTAACGAAAACAGATATCTGTTTTGCCCCAAAACAAGCAGCCCTAGAATTGATAAATTCGAAATGGAAAAATTATTTACATATATATACAGATGGATCAAGATCGCCAGATAAGGACTCCGCTGCTGCTGCATTTCATGTATCTTATTATGATGTTTCTCAATCTAAGAGACTGGCTAATTACACATCTTCTTATAGAGCAGAGATGGCCACAATTGTACTTACCCTATTACATGGTTATTACAACTCACAGAACTCTACACCGGGGCAGTCATATTTTCTGATTCTTTGAGTTCACTCCAGGCCATAGAATCTCGTAAAGACGAATCTTTCATTCTTGAAATTTTAACCCTGTGTAGTCAACTAAAATACAAGGGCACCCAGGTCAATTTCAAATGGATTCCCAGTCATTGTGGTCTACAACACAATGAGATAACAGATAAGTTTGCTAAAGCAGGACTAAATAAAAATATAGAAATCAACAAATCAACAATACTCCTGAAATCAATAGACATTAATCACCAACAGGCTCTGGTCAATTTCGTAGTTATAACTAAAAGGGTACACCTGTACCCCTACTAACCACCTTGCACCGCACATAATTATCTGAGCCCAAGATGTTTCGCTTTTTTTAGTGAGTAATACATGAAGAAGAGTGAGAAAGAAAAAAAAAAGGGGGAAAAAAAGAAATTAGAAGAGAAAACTGCCTATATTAAAGGTACTATGTCCCTTTTGCAGCCAACCTCAAATGCTGTAGAACTTTGCAGGAATTATGAATAAGTCATGTATGTCCTATCTGTGAAATGTAAACGTTAGCAGTGTCCTCATATTCAAATTATGCAAGGAAACCCGTTTACTTGCTAGACTTCACTGTCAGACACTATTGAGTGACTGACTGGCTTTTTTTCTTCTTTGGTAATAACATACATGAAAAGAGTTGTAAAGGGTACATGAGCATTTGTCTACATCAATAACCCACTTCTTGTGATGGCCAAGATTAAACTGATTGAATCTTTGCGCAGCATAAAACGTATGACCATTCGGTACAATTGTCTGAAAATCAAGACTATTACTTTTGGGCTCTATAGCCCTAAAGTCGATTTGACAACTAATAGCTGTTATTTTCCCACTTGAAGACATTTTCAAGCCCCACCTTTTTAAGGGAAGTTCTAAATTAGTATTATCTTTCAAATGCAGTTGGAATTTAACTTTTTCATTTTTTTGGCCTGCAAATGGGACATAGTACCTTTAACGTTTAGAATCTTCATGTATATAATCTATTTTTTATTGGTTTTCGGACAAAATTGTGAAGAAACGCGGTGAAGACGACTAGACATATTGGTGGACGTCGGAGGGCCTAGGCTCAGCATTAGCCTGAGTTGAGAAGCTTGTCACAACGTACCGTATCCGAGCTGGTCCCTGGGCGTCCTATATAGCCGATAAGCCTTTTGCTCGCCAGCCACTGAATTCTTCAACATTAAACAAAAGTTTAGCTTTTAAAAATCCAATTTATCCAAATCTATATATGAAAAAAAGTAAATCTAATTTTAAAGGAATAAAAATCCTAAGAGAAGAGGCTTAAACATTCACTTCTGAATGAGAAACGCCTATAAACTAAAACAACAACAACAACAACAATTTATCTGACAAAAAAGACCGTACGAAGGTACATCAACCGTTTGGTTGATCCTGAGTTTTCTTCGTTTTTAATGCAAAACTGAATGTATGTTAAATTCTGTGCTATTATATTCTTACAAGTGTATATCATGCTAGGATTGTAATTGTATCTTTAATGTTTAGAGGTTTTTTAGGGTCAAATTTAGGCCTCTTTTGAAGTATGGATAGTGGTAAAGTGAGTCCGTAATGGTATTGACTGTGCTACGGTACATGACACATGTGAAAGTGATTGTTGTTTGTAAAGTAATTCTTGGTAATATTCCTCAAGGAAATGTTAGAGATGCTGAAATGTCTCCCGATAGTTGTCAGTTATTTGGAAACATTTATTATCGTTGGTTTAAAGGTCAATTTCTCATAAATTCGGGAGTACACGTGAGACCTCTTTTTCTTACGCTTTAGGATTTCTTTTAGTAGTAATTGTAGTACACCTACGGTACATGTACGCACAAATTATAAAGCGGAGTGATATTTTTTAGTGATTCGCCTTACGATTAGCCTTGTTTGTAAATCGTTCTTGGTGTAACATCGGGATACTTGTTTTAATAGTGAGGAAAGAGAATGGATCATTGTAATGTGATTTATAATATGCTAATGACAAAGACAAAGGCAATATATTCATTACTTTGCTTTAAAGAAGACAACTTTTATTGAAGTAGAAGTGAAAGAAATAGTTATATCATAAGAGGTTGAACATGAATCTCGATATTTCTAGTTGCTTTACTCCAGTCTCAAACTTGATTAATACTCTTTGAAGGTCATGTATTTACTTAAGTTTGCTAACAAAGAAAGCAGTCTAAGAGAAAAGAACATATTACAGATAAAAGTGTAGAAAGTAATGCATTTTCCAGTTTAGATAGTTTTAATTATTTACTTTGTGAAAGGAACAATTTGTGTAATTTGAAACAAAAGGAATTCTTTGATTTATCTTTGTTATTCACTACAGGATTCACACACAGTTGTTGAATATGCTATTCAGCACCACTACTGAGATACTCCCAAGTATTCTGCAGGATATTAAAAGGAAGCTAACTAAGCTCACGCCGCCTTTCGTGGTTATTGTAGCAACGTGGATTTTTGACACGGTCTTTAACATAAATAATGTAGAGTGTTAACAAAATAATGTCGTGGGGTCATACTCACGTCTTTGTTAAAGCCTTTTGCATGAAGTGCGTCGTGTGAAATACATCATTTTATGGGGCAACAGGGTGGGGTGTATGGCTAGTCATCAAAACCAGTCACCTCTTTACATGTATAATAAGATACCTTATCATTACAGTCAGGGGCGTACGCAGGAGGGGGTGTTTTGGGGGTTAACCCCCCCCCCCCCCCTTGGTATTTTTATGTGTGTAAACCCACCTAAAAAAAACCTAAGCCCCCCCCCCCCCCTTTGGTTTTTTTTTTTTTTAATTATGCCCACGGCTAACCTATAGAAGGTGACCTTAATGTCCGCTTACCCCCCCCCCCCCCCCCCCCCCCCCCACTGAGCGACTTTTCGGCCGGCGCGATTTTCAAATTTTCGGCCCGATTTTAAAACCCCCCCCCCCCCCCTTGAAAAAATCCTGCGTACGCCCCTGATTACAGTTACAATAAACAGTAAACTGGCAAATTAAAGATCAATAAAAAGTCATGGTTTTGAGTCAGATTGACAGGCTATGACGTCATCAGGCTCGTTCTCGAGAGCGGCGTGTGGAACTTTTCGATCTTTCCGAATCCAGTGTACACCACACGCACCGGCAATGAGAATTAAAATGGATGACACGCCAGCGAAAACGAAGGCTCCAATGACGGACGGTCTCTCTGTTGTATCTGGAAGAAAAAAAGAAGAAAAAAATCTTTCTTTTCCTTCTTATTACAGGTATTATAACACAGTTCAAGATTCAAGCTTCACGTTTTACTATTGTCAATGGTAATACGGATACTTGATTTCGATTGGCTTACCTTCAAGTTTTAACTTCTTCGTTTAAAAAGAAAATTAAGAACTGTTTTTTTCTAAAGTTTCATCATATGCGGGGTCGTGATTGTTGTAGTTATGGATATCAATGTCAGTACCGGGCAGTGAAATATCGACTGTCCAATTTTGCTTCTACTTTTAAATTAGGGTAAACGTTCTGCTTTACCTAAATGATTTGCCTGATAATGTTACTATGAAACACACTAGAAATTCATCTTAACCCTTTCGCTCCCATGGGCAGCAAAGCCCAGCAAGGAATAAGAATGGTATTGTAAACGTGGACTGAAATATGCTATTCTTTCCTGAATCCAAAATACCTGAAATATTTCTTGAAAGTAGTAATGAGGAACATATTCAGAGCCAGATTGATGCAATATTGGATCATTGAAATAAACAAAAGATTGTTTGAATATGGAGGCATATTTGTAATGATTTAGTCGTAATGGGGAACTCACCCAAATCAAAATGTATTACACATTTGATCAAAGACGTAAAACCAAGAATATTTACGGAGAAAGTATATTCATAATTCTGTTGGAAAATCTAGAGGCAGAGATGAGGCTATGTGACATAAAAATACAAAAGATACAAGACCAATGATACAAATGTTAACTCACAACACTGCACTCCATTATATTTGATGCCATCAGGACACACGCCCCATGATGTCAACTGGGTTTCTCATTCGTCTAATCTCCATGAGTTAAGACAAGTTATCGTGCCGATAATCATTGGTAGGCCTTCTGGTGTTGGGACTTTGGTTTTCTACACGGTACGAATGGAACGCAAATAACAGCATTATATAAAACATTAAACTGCGAAACAATATATGATTTTAACGCCAAACAAAGTATTTATATCAAAATGCCATGCACAGCTACATGTTTAAAAAAAAAAGAGGATAAAAACACATCGAATATACACTGCATTTTAGTCTGCCTCACTATTGTAGGGTCAGACTTTGCTTTTCTAGCATCATGAAAATAAAACTTATTCCGAATTAGTCCCCAAATTCCCCACATCTGCCTCCCTCTCCCACTCCCACAAGAAAAAACGAAGATAATAATCAATAAAATGTAAAACTGAACAAACTAATAAAATACTCTGTAGTTACGGCATATTATCTGTTCGTGTCTTCTTCTGTGATCTAATGCGTATCCTACAACGACATTGTTACACTGTACTGTGTATATTTGGAGTGTACCACCAGTGGCGTACCTGGGGTACTCCGTCAGGGGGGGCAAGCGACCGAAACAAACAAAAAAGGCGATGCTAATTTTCACTTCTGGCGAGCGAGCGAGCAAAAAAAATCTTTAAGTAACGTTTGGTATATAAACTGGTATTGTTGCAAGTTGGGGTGGGAACATTCACTTGTTAGCGACGTTAATTTCATTTTTTTGCAAACGAGCGTAGCGAGCAAGAAAAAAAAATCACTTCTTTTTTAATAATTGCCACTTAAACTTGGTTCAATTGTCCCATGCAGGGCGCGGGAACAATATTTTGTTTAGGGTGATTTTATACCCATCTTAGCTAGCGAGCGAAAATACATCTCTCTCGATGAATTGCTATATAAAATTTGTTTCATTGTTGCAGGTCGGGGGCGGGCACAATCGTGTTTAAGGCAATGTCAATCCCGTTTTGGCGGGCAGGCAACCTCCTACATTTACCTTTTTAATGATATTGTAGCAGGTTAGTGGTGGGCACATAATTCCACGAGCTAGCGAGCGAAAAAAATCACTTCTCTTTTATAGGGAAAATATGGTACATAAAACTTGGGTTCATTGTTCCATGTCAGGGACGTGATTATTAAAAGCGGTGTTATTTCTATTTTGGCGAGCGAGCGTAGCGAGCGAGCAAAAAAAATCACTTCTCTTTCATAGGGAAAATATGGTACATAAAACTTGCGTTCATTGTTCCATGTCAGGGACGTGATTATTAAAAGCGGTGTTATTTCTATTTTGGCGAGCGAGCGTAGCGAGCGAGCAAAATTTTTGTGATGATAATTGGTTCACAAATTTCAGCTTTTTTTGTTGCAGGTCAGGGCTTACACAATCATGTCTAACAGGCGCGCCGGAAGCAGTTTGGGATTGGGGTGGCAATCATTCCAGGGGGCTCACCTTCCAGGGGCAGTGACGTAATGAGAAAAAAACGTTCGGAAGGGGGGGGGGGCAGACGAAAAATCTGCATCACCACCAGTCTTACACTTTACATGCAGGTCCCGCGGAACGTTTTTCAAAGTGGAGTATTAACGATCAGGTAGAGCTTATATTGGCGTGGGGTCCAGGGCGTGAGCCTCGGCAGGGGTTCAACTGGCTGAGCCCCCGGAAGCTCTGGGGTTTTAGGTATTTAAGTACGGTGAGATGAGCATCCAGGGACCCTCTTTAAGGCCATTGACGTGTTCCAGGGGGGAGCCCCCAGAAGCTCAGAGGTTTCAATATCTAACTACGGTCAGATGAGCATCCAGGGGCCGCCGTTAGGGCCCTTGGTGGGGTCCAGGGGGCAAAGCCCCGGAAGCTCAGGGGTTTTAGGTATTTAATTACGGTCAGATGAGCATCTAGGGGCCCGCCTTAGGGCCCTTGGTGGGCTCCAGGGGGCAGAGCCCCCGGAAGCTCAGGGTTTTGGGTAATTTATTACGGTCAGATGAGCATCCAGGGGTCCGCCATAGGGCCCTTGGTGGGGTCCAGGGGGCAGAGCCCCCGGAAGCTCAGGGGTTTTAGGGACTAATTACGGTCAGATGAGTATCCAGGGGACTGCCTTAGGGCCCTTGGTGGGGCTCGGGGGCGGAACCCCCGTAAGCTCTGGGGTTTTAGGCATTTAATTACAGTCAGATGAGCATTTTTTATACCTTATTTGTAACATTGGCAGGTCACTTTTTTTTTCTCTCCGTCTTTCTTTCTTTTTCTCCCTAACATACTTTTTCAAAAAGTGAGGGGGCGGCCCGAGCCCAGCCACTTTGCAGACCATGACATAAAGGCTTCTAAATAAGCGTATTTTTCGCCCGACTGTAATTTGGGAATTTCTTATTTTCCAACAAACGCATAAAAAGGTATGACTTACAAAAAAATGGAGAAAAAATACCGGAAAATCATGTCATAACAGCAACATTTGTAAATCACTGTTATCGAATAAGAAATACACCCCCCCCCCCCCCCCATCAGTACGCCAGCGTTCAGGGGCTCATGTCTTCTCACCCCTATAACAAAAAACATACACGCTTTCCCATTCTCGCACAATATGTCCACGATATGCGCGTATCGCTATTATAAAGACCTCCATTGATAAATACCGTATAGGTGGCATGCGCAATGTTTATGAAATTTAATTCCTGTGAACTTTCCATTTCTTTGAATGGAATTGTATATGTGATTGAATTCAGGTTTTTATTATTGTTATGTTCTTTTGGGTTAAAAATACAAACCATGTTTACTCCTTTACTGTGTTTTTTTTTTTGGAGGGGGGGGGGGCGTTTTTTTTTTTTTTTTTTTTTTTTTTTTTGGGGGGGGGGGCAAAAATGCGTTTTGCCCCCCCCCCCCCCCTCTTTTTTGATTGGGGGGGGGGAAACTGCCCCCCCCCCCCCCCCCCACTTCCGGCGCCTATGATGTCTAAGGTGATGTTACTTCCGTTTTGGCGAGCACGAGCACACCAAAACTTCTTTGAATAACGTTTGGTACATAATTATTAACTGGTTGTTGCAGGTTGGGGCGGGCACGTTAGCGGTGTCAATTCCATTTTGGCGAGCGAGCATAGCGAGCAAGCAAGCAAAACAAATTCTCTTTTAATAGAAATTAATAAATAAACTTGTTTTTATTGGTGCAGGTCAGGATGGATGCAATCGCGTTTAACGCGATTCAATTCCTTTTTGGCGAGAGAGCGAAAAAACTCTTCCATTTGTAATGATATTGTTGCAGGTCAAGGGTGGGCACCAGTGGCGTAGACAGGTTCGTACACCTGGGGGGGATGACTCAGGGGCGGATCTAGCTTTTTGCTAAGGGGGGGGGGGGGTTGACCAAAATAATGACGATGCGGAGCATCGTCCACAAGCCGATTTTTTTTGGGGTGTTTATTTGAACCCCGTAAGTGATGTTTTCCTGGCATCTATTAACACAATGGAGACCATAAAAAGCAGTGCATGATAACGTCTTTTTAAATCAAGTAACAGTTAAATACACAGTTATATCCAGAGTTATCATGTGTTTGGTTAAGTTACCAGATGAGTTGAATATCTTCTCACAATATTTGCACTTGAAAGGGTTTCTCTCCAGAGTGCGTTCTCTTTTCTTTCTTTTTTTCCTTTTTTTCTTTCTTTTTTTTTCCTTTTTTTTTTTGGGGGGGGGGGGGGGGGGCCGCCCAAGGGGGGGTTTAAACCCCCTAACCTCCCCCCCCCCCCCCCGTAGATCCGCGCCTGTTTAATCTTGTGGTTATCTTGTGGTTTCCAAACCACAAGATAACCACAAAATACTTGTAAGATTTTCTTTTTTTACCGTCTGAATTGGCTTTCACCGTGTGAATGCGGCTAATAACAATAAACACAATTACAATAATGATGAGGATTATTATTATCATCATCATAATTATTATTATTATTAATATTATAATTGTTATCATTATTATTATTACTATTATTATCATCATTATGACTTATTAAGTAAGCAAATATCATTCCCAAAAACCTGGGGGGGATGATTGTGTCGGGATGTGAAAGTTTTAGATCAAGGTCTTTAAAGAGAGACTAAAGTTAGGAATGCGAGGTACTGAAGGAATGCTAACGTATGGGGAGTGGTTAATCACCTTTTAGGACCGTATCACTGAAGGAGTTTTTAGTAGTAATGTCCTTACTCGATGTTAAATTAGTTAATTGATATGAACGGAGATATATGTGTAATTAACGCTTCAAAATATCTTAGCGGAAGGATTTTATGTTACGCCTTGAGTGTAAGCTACTCTCGAGCGTGGGTTTTCTAATACGTGCTCATTGCCATCTAAAGCTATGCTGAGGGAATGGTGCGCAGTCACCAGTCGGCTGAGAAAGTTTAATTGTAAGTTGCATTACTTTGTATCATAGGTTGAAATTACATTGGTAATATGAATTATACATCATGTTGCATGTGGGTGAAGTTTTGAGAAGATTTATATGCACAGTTTGATATATATTTTAGTGACAAAATAATGTTGGTTCATTGAACACGTTTTCAGTGCGACCATGTTCATTTAGTATCGTAGAGGGCTCTCTGAATGTAAACGTAAAAGATGGCGGCGCCCACTAGCCGTACTTTGTTAGGTGTAATCAAGGGTTGTTAAAAAGGAAGGTTTAACACTGATTGAAGTTAGTATAATAATATAAATTGATTGTAAGCTTAAATGATATATTAAGTGAGATGATTATTTAGTTGATGGTCTTGTAAATGCAGGCATAGTCTAGTGGAGCTTTTGGAGTGATTTACTTACAAAATGTAATTGTTGTTTTATCCTCAGTGAGTCTACATTGAACGAGTATCTGTAGCTGAAAGCCGACTGGTTTTTGCTAGCTCTTCAAGTGACCTTGGGTACGAGTCAATTTATTATGTAATATGATATTTAATTAAGGGTAAATGAAAACACTTAGGAATGATTGTATGGTTTGTATTTGAATACCGACAAAGTTAACGTGGTTCGGTTTAATACTGATATTGCTGATATGATACTGATAGGGTGATGAATGATAGTGAATCTATTGGTAATGTAAATATTCTCCTTATGCCTTGAGAATCTGTTACTGTTTAGGGAGGTTATTATTCAAGATACATTTCTGGGATGAGTGTTTTTCCTAGTAGTTAGCAGTTGCTATGTGTTATTAATATTTGATAGCAATGGTTTGATAGTATTGATTCGATGATGGCATCATCTGTAAATGTGGCTTTTAATGGAAAGTTCTATAAACACAAAAGGATTTTTATGGATATTGGAAATATGTTTAATGGTTATTATAATGATCTAGGTAGGTCATATTACTAGGCATCCTTTGTTAAGATTGAAGACTGATACAATTAGGATACTGGTAATTATTGAAGCTTGGATGCATTTGATAGTGAAAGTATTGAGCTCTTTAATACTTCTGATTTCTGTGGGTTAAATTTGCATTAGTTGCAAGGGACAATGTTTTGCTGAAACAATGTTATACATGTTTATCTAGTATAATGTGGGGTTGTTTAGCTGTATGGTTAGTACTCAAATGAAGACACATAGAGAAACATCAGAGTTAGGTTGCAGTCCAGCATGCCTGGTTATATTGTGTATAGAAGAGCCCATACACCACAGTGTACATTAACTGTGTGTATGTGTGTATAGCATGTAGCATTGAGTCAATGCATAAGATCACATATTACATCCCCCCTACAGAATAATAAACTGAGTCCATAATGTCCAAACTTGAAATATCCAAAGATGAAGTCCTATCAATAAGTCAATTTCTCTGGCTTCTTGATTACCCGGCCACTGCGGGTGGTCTGCTGGTGGTTGGGGATTGGGACGGGGATTGGGACAGGGTTTGGGGCAGGGGTTAGGGCAGGAGAACCTCTGATGTCGGGCGTTGGATCAAGCGTCATCTCTTCGCGTGTATGAGGATCGGGTGTCTTGGTTACCTCCTCATCATGATGGATACGCCTGGGCTCAATATCAGCGAGGTGTTGCCGGTTTCTGCGTAGCACCCTTCCATTAGGCGTCTCGACGAGGTATGACCTAGGCTCATGGCATTGCTCACGAACAGTAGCTGTTATCCAGTGACGTGATGTCTGGTCTTGGACTCTCACAAGCTGTCCAGGTGAGAGTGGTGCTAGGTCATGGGCTGATTTGTCGTGATGGTACTTCTGGCTCTGCTGTCGAAGCTGCATGCGATGGTTAACATCATCACGACCTGGGGAGTTGTTGCGAATTCGAGTTGGTAAGTTGTCCTTCATCTTCCTCCCGTAAAGAAGCTCAGCTGGGCTTGGTATGCGGCTGTCAATGGGAGTGGCACGGATACATAGTAGAGCCATGTTGGGGTCGATACCACTCGCTTTAGCTTTCTTGAGCGTATTCTTGACAGTTTGAATCATTCGCTCAATGAAGCCATTTGACCTGGGGTAGTGGGGAGAGGATGTAACATGGCTAAATCCCCACTGTGTAGCAAAGTCTCTGTATGTTGAGGAGTCAAAATGTCTTCCGTTGTCGCTAACGATTCTTTCTGGAACTCCTTGTTCTGCGAACACCTGACGGGTCACATTGACTACTGCAGCACTGGTACACTCTTGAGGCATTTTCCGGATGAAAGGGAACTTTGAGAAGTAATCTGCAATGATGAGATAATTGTTCCCTTCAAAGTGAAATAAGTCTGTACCTAAGACTTGCCAGGAACGTGTAGGTATCTCGTGCTGGAGAAGAGTCTCATGGGGCTGCGAGGGCTTGTACTCTTGGCAGACTGAGCAGCCTTTCACCAGGACCTCGATATCGTCATTGATTGATTCCCAGTACACAGAAGCCTTAGCCCGAAGTCGTGTCTTCTCGATACCTTGATGACCTTCGTGAAGCTTGCTCAGTATGTACTCCCTCATGGAGTGTGGAATAAGGATTCGTTCCCCATTCAGGATCAGTCCATCCTCAACTGCAAGTTGATCTCGAAAGGCCCAGTATCTCTGCAGCTGCCGTGGTACCTCACGTCTCTTCTCTGGCCACCCTTTCACAATCACCTTCTGTAGTGCTGCAAACTCTGCATTCTTGGCTGTTTCCTCCTTCAACTGACTCAAACGGTCTGGAGCAAACTGTACAAAGTTGATTTGCAGGTCAAGGTGGATGTGTTCTGGAGGACCAAGAGGACGTCTGGAGAGGCAGTCAGCTACTGGTACATCCTTACCAGGCTTGTAGACAATTGTCAGCTTGTATGGCTGTAGACGAAGGAGCATACGCTGGAGTCTAGGTGGAGCTGCTGCCAGGTGCTTATGCTGGATCATCTCCAGGGGCTTGTGGTCCGTCTCAACTATGAAACTTTTCCCATACAGGAAGATGTGGAATCGTTCACAGCCGAAGACCACTGCAAGCAGCTCTCGCTCTATGTTGGCGTACCTCGTTTCTGCATCACTGAGGGCCTTTGATGCAAACGCGATACCCTTTCCATCCTGCAGTAGAGTCGCTCCCAAGCCCTGCAGAGAAGCATCTACCTGCAGTACAGTAGGCTTGTTAACATCGAAATACGCCCGAGTTGCATCGTGACATACCTTGTCACGTAAATCATTGAAGGCAGTCTGGTGCGTTGGAGTCCATTGGAATTCAGCGTCCTGCTTCAAAAGACCACGTAGGCTTGCAGTCTGGGCTGAAAGATTTGGTATGAATGGGCTAAGGTAGGTTATCATACCAAGGAACTCACGAAGCTGGCTCTTGTTCTCAGGTGGAGACATTGACTTGATTGCCTCGACCTTGTGAGGATCCGGATGGACGCCATCTGCATCATAGATCATACCGAAGAAGGAAATCTGGTTGACCTTTATGCTGCACTTGCCACTGTTGAACTGCAGACCGTACTTCACAGCTTTGGACATGAGGTGGTTCAGATTCTGATCGTGCTCTGCTTCACTCTTGCCGAACACAACAATATCGTCAGCGATTCCTATTGTGCCGGGGCAACCTTCAAGGATTTCGTCCATTCGCTGCTGGAATACATCCTGAGACATTGCTAGACCGAAAGGCATCCTGAGATATCTGTACCGTCCAAAGGGACTGTTGAAGGTAGTTAGAAGTGAACTGTCATGGTCGAGCTTGATAGACCAATAACCGTTCTTGGCATCGAGTTTGCTGAAGTGTCGAGCACCTGATAGCTTGTGTATCACCTCATCTGTCGTGATAGTGCGATAATGGCAACGTCGAATAGCTCGGTTGAGATCCTTGGGATCCAAGCAGACCCGTAGTTTGCCATTCGACTTTCGAGAAACGGCGATGCTGCTGACCCATGCTGAAGGCTCAATGACTTTAGTGATTACGCCATTACCTTCCATGTCATCAAACTCAAGCTTCAGTTCATCTCGTAGGTGGATTGGGCACCGTCTAGGAGCATGGACAACAGGCTGAACGTCTGGATCAAGAACAATATGATATTCTCCTGGGAAGTTGCCAATTTTGTCAAACTGGTCTGGATACTGCCTTACCAGGTCATCAGTAGAGCTTATCTGTGCTGAATGCTTGATCTCGTTGATGCGTGTGTGTAGAGTAAGCAGCTTCAGTTCCAATCCTGTGTCACAGCCGATGATCGCTGGACCCCTGGACTCTACGATGTAGAACGTGGCATAAAGCCAAGTTGAGTTGTTGAAACGACAGGGGAGTCGCACCGAACCAAAGTGCATCACTGGTGTTTCGTTGTAAGCGAACAGCCGTGCACTTGAATTATGCACTGATTGAGGGTGAGGAACACCATCTTTAGTGAGATGGCCAGGAAACATCCCACGAAACATTCGGAGAGGAAGCGTGTTGCCCTCCGCACCGGAGTCAACCTTTGAACGAAGTTTCATTATTGTTCTCTCATCCCGCCTGACTTCCACATACGCTATTGTTAGGTCGTCCCTGTCATCCACCTGCACAGCACTGATACCTGACACAATAATCCGGTTGAAAGACAGGACATCCACTGCGTCATTCAATAGTGGGACCGCTGCTGCTGCTTCAATACTGTTCGTGCTTTGAATGGAGTTGACATTCTTGCCTCCACGATGTGGCGTAGCGTATTTAGCTTTCTGCTTCCACTTCTGGGTACTTGAAGCTGGAGATCTCCCAGACCACTGTGTACTCGGAGCTGGAGACCGACAAACACTCCTCCAGTGATTCAACTTTCCACAGCTGTTACACTTGGTGCCATAAGCCGGACATGCTTCCCGTGGACTGCGAGCATGATTACCACCACAATTAGGACACTTGTTACTAATGTTAGTCTTCCGACGAACTACATCAATCGATGCAGGCTGAATAGGTGTCTGTACTTGCGCTAGTTGAGCCATGTGCATCCGCGATGCTTCAAATGTTCTACTCAGCTCAAGCATTTGTGTAAGAGTGAGGGACTTGCTCTTCCCTAGAAGATCTTTCTGGAGCTCAGGATATCTAGTGCCTGTTTGTTCTTTGCAGGGTTTCTTATTTCTTTGCTTTATTGCTTCGCAATAAAAGTAATTGAACTTCAGATATCTGTCACGACTCCTTCATTTGAGTAACCCGAGTTACTAATCCTACTCATCCCGGTGGAGCTCACCCCTCCCCACCCCCCGACAAGTGGCGTCACGGACAGGATAGACGACAGAGAAAGGACAGAAACCCCATTGTCTGCAGGAAGGAAGCTTCGGACTGATCTGATGTGGATGACTCTGAGTGACTGTTCCAAGCGAGGACGAGATCACCAAGACGACGCCAAGCCTGAAGGACTGCTAAGGACTGATTTACAGTTTGGTTGGTGTAGCGATAGCATCAGACATAAGAGAGGACGTCAAGAGCTAGATTGATCTGAGGGAAGCTTAATTTGAACTGATTCGACAAACACCGGACTTTGAGTCTTTAACTAAGGGTAAAAGTTACAAGAGTTTTGTAAGTGCATGTACTTGTATATTTACTGATGCTCTAGATATTGACTTGTACATATACTTACCTTCTTTTTCCCTTGTGTGAAAAGCAGCCTTTGTAACGATGGCGGATGTAACTCAAGTGATTTCAGCTCTCACTGAGGCACTTCAAGGACTGAGTGTTCAGCGCACACCGCCTCCAGTGAGACTGAGTAAGTTTAGGGGTCCACCGAAAGCTGCCGGAGACCTTGCTTTACAAGAATGGAGTGATGAGTTCAGGAGTTACGCCACTCATTATCGGCTGACTGGAGAAGCGAAGGCTCAAGCACTCATCGACAACCTGGCTGGAGTAGCGAAGGAGGAAATCCTGTGTCGAGAATATTCAGTACGTAAGGATAGTGAGCAGATTATCAAGGTATTGAAGTCTTTGTTCTCGCCTGTTGAGTCGGTTCCCTCCATCAGCCAGGCCTTCCACAATCGCGATCAACAAGATGGAGAAAGCCTAGCAGATTTTAGCCGTGCTTTGATGAGGCTTTACGATCGAATGGAGAAGGCAGCTGGAGATGAAGAAGATAGGAAAGCCATGAAGCGGCTTAAGGACAGTTCGCTCAAGGAGCGATTCGTACGTGGGGCAAAGGAGAAGTGGATTCATCGCGAGCTGCGTAGAATAGAAATGGCCTCGAAGACGAAGACCTTTCTTGAGATGAGGACAGAAGTTCTAGAGTTCTTTGCCGGTGAGGAGCCTCTTCGCAAGCCGAAAGTACATGATCTTGAGGTGTACGCCCAGAGTGCCGACATAAGTTCTCCAGCAAAGCGTCAAGAGGAGTATAGTCTTAGAGCTGAGTTAGCTGATCTGAAGAATGATGTAGCACTACTCACAAAGAGTGTCCAAGAGTTGGTCAAGGAGAAATTGACTCATGGTCAACATGCTCCGGTAACACAGAGGAAGGATCGGAAGAATAAGTGCTATAATTGCGGAGAAATTGGACACTCTCGTCAGGATTGTAAGAATGAAAGCATCTGCTATAGCTGCAAGGGTAGAGGACACTTTGCGAGAGATTGTCCTGCAAAGATGGCGCAAGAGACGTCCATCCCGGCAGCCAAGAATGTTCGTGCTCCTTTGACTGCAAAGACTGAGCTACTGGGTCGGCTGGTTGCGCCCTGTCCATGCAGTGAGGTACAGATTGCTGACTTGGAGATTGGGTGTATTTTGGACTCTGGAGCACAAGCATCGATAATCCCTGCTTCCGTGTACGATCGATTTTTGAAGGATAAGCTTGGTGAGCCTCAACAAGCGGATGGTCTCTTTTTGCATGTTCAAGGAGTAGGAGATATAGAGGTACTGATTGAAGGATTCATAGAGGTACCGATATCAATACTTGGACAGAAGTTGCAAGGGAGTTTCCTAGTGGTTGCAGACCGTGCTCGTCCAGTCGATGATGCTGAATACCCTATCTTGGTAGGCTGCAACATCCTTGATCGTCTCAAGAATGAATCGCTTCCTCCTACTGTAAGATTGGCAATGTTACAGAAGAGGAAAGAGAGTCAAGAGCAAGTACCAATTTCAGCGAGTTTGATTAGAATACATACCAAAGGGAGTGAGGTGATACCCCCTTTTTCGGTTCGAAGAGTAAGTTGTGATGTAGCTGGAAGTAGTTTGTCAAGCAGTGACATTATAATCCGCCCGACATCAGACAACAGGGAGACTACTGTGCAAGTCTATGAGGGATATCATCAAGTTGAGGATGGAGCTTCTCTGGATGTGCTACTGGCGAATAACAGTAGTAGGGAACTACACATCCCCCCTTCGACGGTAGTTGCCGAGGCCTCATCGGGGTTAAGAAAGGCTGAAGTTGTACTGGATATTCAGGATGATAGTATAACAGTTGGGGTATGTGAAGTGATCAGCGAAGAAGGTGCTGAAGCAGGTTTGACATCTGAACTACTACATGAAGAAGTTTCTCTCCCCTTAGGGATACAGCTCAAGGGTTTGCCGCCAGTTGAGAAGAAAGCTGTGTCTGAACTGTTGCAGAAGCATGCAGAGGTGTTTTCTAAGGGCCCCTATGACGTTGGGGAATGTAATCTTATTCCACATGAGATAAGGTTGGAAGATGGGCCTCCTATCAGACTGCCATACAGAAGAATACATCCAGCACAGATCGCAGATGTAAAGAAGATGTTGCAAGAAATGGTGGATCAAAAGATAATCAGACCATCAAAGAGTAGCTTCGCGAGTCCTATAGTCCTTGTAAAGAAGAAAGACGGGTCGCTACGTCTCTGTATTGATTATCGAAAGTTGAATGACCGCACGATCAAGGATTCGTTTCCCTTGCCAAGGATTGAAGAGACGTTAGAGGCATTGCATGGCGCCACCTACTTTTCTACTCTCGATTTAGCTCATGGCTATTTTCAGGTAGTAATGGAGAAGGACTGTGTGGATTTGACAGCGTTCCGAGTACCATGGGGACTTTTTGAGTTCATTAGGATGCCGCAAGGACTAACTAATAGTCCGTCCACATTCCAGAGGGTAATGGAATACATCTTGGGAGACATGAACTTGACTGAGATTGTATTGTACTTGGACGACATTCTTGTGTTTTCAAGCAGTTTCGAGGAACACTTGAACAGGCTGGACAGGGTGTTGACAAGGCTTCACCAGAACGGACTGAAGGTGAAGGGGAAGAAGTGTGATCTACTTCAACGTGAGGTCATGTATCTGGGACATATCATATCTGGAGATGGGATAGCGGTAGACCAAGGCAAAGTGCAGCGTATTTCTATGTGGCCAGTACCCAGAAACGTGAAAGAAGTTCAATCCTTCCTTGGACTTGCTTCGTATTACAGAAGATTCATCGAGAACTTTTCGAAGATGGCTGGTCCTCTGCATGCGATAACGGGGAAGACGTCCAAACAGGCTGGGAAGCAGAAACCATTCCAATGGAGAGAAGAGCAAGAGAAGGCCTTCAAAGAGTTGAAGGAAGCCCTGACAACGGCACCAGTGTTAGCCTATCCGAAGTTTGACAAAAACTTCATTATTGAAGTAGATGCATGTATTCGTGGGTTAGGGGCCTGCCTCCTTCAAGAGGACGATGATGGGAAAGCTCATCCAGTAGTGTATGCAAGCCGAGGATTACGAGGAGCCGAGAGGAGGTATCCAGACATGTCAAGCTTCAAGCTGGAACTTCTAGGGCTAAAGTGGGCGGTCGCGGATAAGTTTGGTCCGTATATCCAGGGTTCTCATACAGTAGTGTGGACGGACCACAACCCCCTTGCACATTTGAAGACGGCAAAGCTGAATGCGACAGAGATGAGATGGATTGCTCAGCTTTCACTTTATGATATCGAGATTAGATACAGACCAGGCAGAACGAACAAGTGCGCAGATGCGTTAAGTCGCTGCCCCGGGAATGCGGAAGCAGAGGAGCTCAGGGCAGAACTCGAAAGAGTTGCTTCCTGTTTGAGGATAGAAGTAGGAGGAAACGCGACTGCTGAGAAGTTACAACCTAACCAACCAAAGGCAGAGAATGTGGTACCTACTGTTTTTCCCTCATACTCACATCAGGATTTGTTGGAAATGCAGGAGAAAGATGAAGCCCTGAAGGAACTATTGAAGCTATGGCATGCCAAGTGGAAGCTGGGACAAGAGTACAACCAGAGTATTCCAGGCCTGAATAGTTACATGAGAGAGTGGTCGAAGTTCACGATGTATAAAGAGGTGTTATACAGAGTTGCACCAGATGCAGTGCTTGGTAGTATACGGCAGCTGTTGGTGCCAGTGGCGCTACGATCGACACTTCTGGAGATGGTGCACGACAGGTGGGCTCATCAAGGAATTAATCGAACATTTGAAGTATTGCGAAGGAGATGTTACTGGCCTGGGATGCACCATGACGTGAAGAGACACATAGGACAGTGCTTTCGGTGCGTGTCTGCGAAGTCGCCCACGCCAGCTGTGCGCCCCCCTATGAGACATCTTTTAGCTTTCCAACCACAGGAAATAGTGGCAGTCGACTTTCTGAAGTTGGATCGGGGACGAGGCGGATTTGAAGATGTCCTAGTGTTTACTGATGTTTTCAGTAAATACACACAAGCGGTGCCCTGTCGTGACCAGTCAGCACTGACGGTGGCCAGAGTAATACAGGATCACTGGATTGCACACTATGGGGTACCCGCCAGGATTCACTCCGACCAGGGGAGGTCGTTTGAATGTCACGTTATCAGAGAGCTGTGCAAACTTTATGGGATAGCGAAGTCACGCACAACCGCGTACCATCCAGCAGGGAATGGACAGTGCGAGAGGTTTAATAAGACGTTGTGCGGCCTTCTTCGATCTTTGACCCCAAGAGAGCGACGGAATTGGCCAGATTTGATTCAACATGTATTGTATATATACAATACTACCCCACACAGAGTGACTGGAGTAAGCCCTTACTTCTTAATGTTTGGTAGGCAGCCAATGCTACCGATAGACCATCTGCTAGACAAGTTAGATGATAACTGGGGAGAGGACTATGTTCAGAAGCAAGCTACGCTTTTAAACAGAGCACATCAGATTGTCAAGAGTAGATTACAACAGGCAGCCAAGATGGAGGCTGAGAAACATGATCGTCGTGCAACTGACCCTGTGTTGCAAATCGGAGTTCGTGTGTTGCTGAAGAGGGACCATTTCACTGGTCGTCACAAGCTAGTAAATAAGTTCTATGACACTTCATATATTGTTGTGAACAAGAAACAGGAGGATGACCTGTATGAGGTGCGACCAACAATGGGTGGAGATTCGAAGTGGGTTAATCGACGGCATCTAGTCTTAGATCCACGTAGAATAGAGACGGATGTACTTGAGGAAGTATTGCCAGATCATGTAGAGGAAGCTGTATTGTTGTCGACAGATAATGAAGACGATGAGGATGATGATCAGGATAGTGAAGAAGATGATTTCTATCAGTCTTTTCAGTGGGTCTATGCAGGCAAAGAGAATGATCCGAACTTAGAGGAGAGACCGAGGTCGAGACAATCGAGCAGAGCTACGAAGGGTGTAAGTAGAAACCCTCATCGTCTCCCTGCATCTGTAATCACTGGACTTCCTGATTAAGTAAATGGACTTCTTATGTGCAGTTTTGCATAAGAATAGAGATTTTGTATATTTCTTTATTCCCAAAATAAAGAGACAAAAAGAGATTTACTATATTCCTTATTTGGAAAAGTAGGAATAGATAGAATAGATATTTGGTATATTTCCTTATTTGGAAAATATTTTATCTTTATTTGATGGATGTGTGGTTTTTCATAAATATGAAAAACGTTTTTGAATCATTAAGGAAAAGATTTTGTTTTTATAGGTTGGAAGATTTGTTCTCAAGATTTTGACATGCAATGTACGAGTATTAATGTGCTTTTATATGTGCAAGTTAACTTGGAATTAGGGAATATAGAACTTGGGTGTATTGCTGTAATTACAAATAAGAGGGGAAGAGATATTTGCTAGTGTTTTCCTTATCTGGAGAGGTAGGAATAGAGAAAAATAGGAATTCGGTATAGTTCTTTAATTGCGAGGTAGGAGATGAAAAGAAATTTGATATACTTCATATTCAGAATAGTAGGAATATAGAAGATAGGAATTTGGCAATTTCTGTATTTATAAAACCTGAGACAATTAAAGCATGGCTGTGTTTTCTGTTTAGGAAGTTTGGAGCTGAGAAGATGGGAATTTAGTATATTGATGGATGTATCGTAAATTCTCACAATTTGTTTAGAATCACTGATGAAGAGTTTTGTTTTGGTTCGGGAATATTTGTAAGAAAATATATTGTTTCTCAATATTTTTGACATAAAATGTACGAGTTGTAATGTACTTTTATATGTGCAAGTTGACTGGGATATGATGTTAAATGGGTTAATACAGGATGAGAGGACTTCAATTTTGATGTATTTGAGGTAGTAACCCTTGTGACGTACGATTTAATGATAATGATGTTTCATTAATGATATTTTCTCTTGATAGTGTCCGGAGTTTGTGCTTTTAGGTAACACAGTGACACAAGCAGGGAAGGCGTTACCTTTTCATGTGGTGGTATAAGGTGTATATATGCGTAGTAGTGCGTATACAGTATAAATATCATGGTTTATATGTCCTAACTATGATTCCATGAACAGGTGTTCTTTAGTTATAAAGGTGGAAATTGATAGGTATTGGATATGAAAAGAAAATATTGGTCAATTTTGTTCATTGGTATTTATGGTACATTTTGAAATGGGCCAAGGAAAAAAAGAAGTTTGCGTTTTAATATAAAGATGTATTTTTCTTAAGGGAAGATTTTGACCAGGAGTGTTAACATTCGGGACGAATGTATTTTAAGCAGGGAAGATGTCGGGATGTGAAAGTTTTAGATCAAGGTCTTTAAAGAGAGACTAAAGTTAGGAATGCGAGGTACTGAAGGAATGCTAACGTATGGGGAGTGGTTAATCACCTTTTAGGACCGTATCACTGAAGGAGTTTTTAGTAGTAATGTCCTTACTCGATGTTAAATTAGTTAATTGATATGAACGGAGATATATGTGTAATTAACGCTTCAAAATATCTTAGCGGAAGGATTTTATGTTACGCCTTGAGTGTAAGCTACTCTCGAGCGTGGGTTTTCTAATACGTGCTCATTGCCATCTAAAGCTATGCTGAGGGAATGGTGCGCAGTCACCAGTCGGCTGAGAAAGTTTAATTGTAAGTTGCATTACTTTGTATCATAGGTTGAAATTACATTGGTAATATGAATTATACATCATGTTGCATGTGGGTGAAGTTTTGAGAAGATTTATATGCACAGTTTGATATATATTTTAGTGACAAAATAATGTTGGTTCATTGAACACGTTTTCAGTGCGACCATGTTCATTTAGTATCGTAGAGGGCTCTCTGAATGTAAACGTAAAAGATGGCGGCGCCCACTAGCCGTACTTTGTTAGGTGTAATCAAGGGTTGTTAAAAAGGAAGGTTTAACACTGATTGAAGTTAGTATAATAATATAAATTGATTGTAAGCTTAAATGATATATTAAGTGAGATGATTATTTAGTTGATGGTCTTGTAAATGCAGGCATAGTCTAGTGGAGCTTTTGGAGTGATTTACTTACAAAATGTAATTGTTGTTTTATCCTCAGTGAGTCTACATTGAACGAGTATCTGTAGCTGAAAGCCGACTGGTTTTTGCTAGCTCTTCAAGTGACCTTGGGTACGAGTCAATTTATTATGTAATATGATATTTAATTAAGGGTAAATGAAAACACTTAGGAATGATTGTATGGTTTGTATTTGAATACCGACAAAGTTAACGTGGTTCGGTTTAATACTGATATTGCTGATATGATACTGATAGGGTGATGAATGATAGTGAATCTATTGGTAATGTAAATATTCTCCTTATGCCTTGAGAATCTGTTACTGTTTAGGGAGGTTATTATTCAAGATACATTTCTGGGATGAGTGTTTTTCCTAGTAGTTAGCAGTTGCTATGTGTTATTAATATTTGATAGCAATGGTTTGATAGTATTGATTCGATGATGGCATCATCTGTAAATGTGGCTTTTAATGGAAAGTTCTATAAACACAAAAGGATTTTTATGGATATTGGAAATATGTTTAATGGTTATTATAATGATCTAGGTAGGTCATATTACTAGGCATCCTTTGTTAAGATTGAAGACTGATACAATTAGGATACTGGTAATTATTGAAGCTTGGATGCATTTGATAGTGAAAGTATTGAGCTCTTTAATACTTCTGATTTCTGTGGGTTAAATTTGCATTAGTTGCAAGGGACAATGTTTTGCTGAAACAATGTTATACATGTTTATCTAGTGTCTGATGATGATGTATATATCATATCATTTGCAATGATATGTTCATTTTGTTTCTGTTTGTTCTTTGCAGGGTTTCTTATTTCTTTGCTTTATTGCTTCGCAATAAAAGTAATTGAACTTCAGATATCTGTCACGACTCCTTCATTTGAGTAACCCGAGTTACTAATCCTACTCATCCCGGTGGAGCTCACCCCTCCCCACCCCCCGACAATTGTACATGCCATCCCCCCCCCCCCCACCTTGTGAGGTGGGGGGGATGCATCCCCCTCATCCCCCCGTTGTCTACGCCCCTGGTGGGCACAATTGTTTCCGAAGCAATGTCTATTCATTTTATTCGCGAGCGAGAAAAATGAATTAGTCTCTTTTAGTAACATTTGGTACATACATTGTGTGTTATTGTTGCCATGGTTGCAGGTCGGGGCCCGTCGGGGCAGGCACAATTGTATTCTAGGCAATGCTAATCCTTTTCTTTTTTCAGGGGGACGAGCAAGTGAAAACATTTAATACAAAATAGGCTAGCAAGCAGTTCGCGCCAGCGAAGAGTTTCGAATTTGTTATATCACTTATATTTTCCTATTTTCATTTGTCTTAATTTTTCAGGGCCGTATGCGGAATATTTTTCTGGTGGGGGAGGGGGAAAGATGCGTTAAATTTTTTTCGAAGAATCTCAAAGCAAAAGGAGTGTAGGGAGTTCGAGCGACCGAACTGGTCATGATACTTTTGCATTTTCAAAAGTAGAATTGAAGGATTTGGTATAGGCCTACACTACATTTTCAGGAAAATAACTGTACGTTTTCAAAATATCTGGGGTCAACTGCCCCCCCCCCCCCCCTGGTGCGTACGGTCTTTTTTTTTTAATTTCCCCATTTTTTTTCCTTTCCTTTTCTTTTCCCTTTTTCTTCCTTTTCTCTTCTTCTTCCTTTTTTCTTTCCTTTTCCTTTTTTTCCTTTTTTCTCTTTCTTTCCTTTTTTTCTTCCCTTTTCCTTTTTTCTTTTTCTTTCCTTTCCTTTCTTTTCTTTTCTTTCCCCTTTTTCTTTTTTTTCCCCTGGAGCCCGTCAGGGGGGGCACTCTGCCCCCCCTGCCCCCCCCCCCATAGGTACGCCAGTATGTACCACCCAATAAATTTGTTGTCTTTAATGCTCAAGAGACGGTTCAACAAATTAGTGTTTTGTTCTTGGTGTCTGATTCATTTTTAAAACTTAATTCTCGAACGATAAACCAATACACATTGGCTTACCTCTCCACCATGACTATATCCACGAGCATCGCATATCATCATAGCCGCTCGCTGGTCCATGTGGCATACACCACCAGTCAGATGTACAGGTTTTCGGTTGTTGCTGTATGTAACAAGCAATTGGCCATGCGAGTTGTTTGAAGTGCCGACGGTATATATCAAATGTCGAGAATAGCTTTCATATACATACTCCTTCCAGTCGGGCGATGTATTAGCATTGGTGCCAGCACTTCATTGTATTTGGCTGCTGTGATGCCTGTAGAAATGACAAGCGGAAGGTTGTGGTGAAACATCAATGGAAATTTCGGAAGAAATCGAGACATTACTTTAAAAAGAATAATCTAAAAAAAATTCTCCGCTCATGTCCACCTTGAGTGCAAAGAATGTTATTTTCTTTCAATATTGCGATATTGCATGTGCAAAGGGTTTATAACTGAATAAATACTCTCGAAAACTATAATATAAGAAACAATATCAACTATCTGGTATAGATTCTCTTTTGTTAGAAATATAAACATACTTGATAGCACTTAAATTGCCAAAAATTGTGGAAATTAGGCATACCACAAGCGACTGTAGCTAATGTTGGACAATATGTGTCGTGTTTCGTATACTTGCAGGATAACAGCGTTTTCTCGTTCCCGTTGCAAGCGAAATGTCTTCCCTCTGTTAAAAAGGTAGGTTCTGGCGAACGTGTCGGACCATACCGATTATATGAAGTACTTGGCTTCGACCAAAACATAGCATATCCTTCAGTAAATCCCAGCTGTCTGCAGGTGACCAGAGCATCCAGTGCATCCCATCCGTCATTGCAGATGGTCCTCCATTCACCTGCGTCTTTGATTTGAACAAATCCTTCTTTATCTGAAGATCCTCCATCCAAGCGAACAGGACTATCAACAGCAACTACATGGGATTCAGAAAATATCATGAAAAAGCTATTACATAGAGCTTATCTGAAGATAGGGTAATCTATTTGTATGAAAGCAAAACAGAGAAACAGAATGGCAAAGAAATATTCCTTTGTTTTGTTACCCAACGTAGCTAACATTTTACTTATCTTATTTTAGTGAGAGAGCGGATATATATTGATGATGGGCGTTTTTCGCAGTGTAAGGCCATTAAAAAATATATACATGTTTAGCGTCCCCGCCCGCTTCCTTTTTCAAAGAAAAAAAACATGAAAACCCTGCTAAATGGATCTAGATCTATTTCTGATTTTTTTTTTTTTTTTTTTTTTTTTTTTAATTGTCGGCGGCCATCTTGAAAAATAGCCCGACTGTCAGGGAAAATGTACCGAGCGGCCATTTTGAGCGGCCATTTTTAAAATAAGAAGAAAAAAAGGGCCTCCTCCTTCCTATTTTTCGAAAAAACAGGACGCTAAACATGTTTTTTTTTTTTTTGGCCTAACTAAAGAAATTGTACATCTACAATCTTTCCACGAACATCCGAAAGTGTCATTACTGTAAGTGCTCATGCAGTGATTCTTTGAACAATCAATTAGAAACTGTCCGCCTCATAACTTTATTTCGGCATTTATCAATTTATCAATTTCGATCTATAAAAATTCATCGGCATGCGTGCTATACTTACATGCCCTCTTGTAATAAATCAATACTAGAAAGGCCAGTGTCTTCAGTTGAAAACTCGAGGTGTGGAAGAAAGCCATGCTGAATTACCGACATGAATTTTCTTTGCCGATCATCTTGTGTGTGTGTGGTATGTCAATCTCTTCACGGCGACCCGCAGTAACCGTATGTCATTGAAATCGCGTGCGTTTTTCCTCATGTAATAAACTAATACCAGGACAGGGTAGAAATGTATTGTCGCTGGACTTTGAATCAAATATGAGCGAAACTATAGTGTGCATACATGTAGAACATTACTGCTCTCCTCACCCTCCGACCTCAGGGTCAAATTCACAGTGGTGACAGCGAGCGCTAATGCAGAGTGCGTACATGTATACTCACTTACTCATATGCGCTGACCCTAAATGAAGCTAGTCAGGTACACGTAGATGCTAGTCTGTTTGTCCAATGCACTAGAGGTCAGTGGTCCAATGGCGGTAAGGGAATTCCCCTTTCAGATCAGAGCGTATCAAAGATGATAGAGGGCGTACTTGGAAAACAGTTTTTTACTCAATGTTCCTACCCTATTTTAAATAAAACTTCAATAAATAATTAATAAATAAATAAAAAATGGTTTGCGTAATATCCAATTGGCAGAACTACAATAACATATAACTTATATCAGTAGTTAGTTGAGAACACTACAATTCAGTTCATCTATTTAAAACATTTATAAAAGGCCAGGACATCATAGTACATGTATATGACACACTTTAAAAATAAGATATTTGGTAGTCCACGTAGTGTGACTAATATAGCGAGTGTTAACTAGATCAGGGAGTTGACTAGACATACAGATACAGATGACTCAAAACAAATCAATAATATAAAGTTCAGGATGGTATTTTATTGATGATCATACCGATAAGATGACGTGGTTAATATAGCAGTCACCCCTCTGAATACGCCTACAATAGACAGGGGCATTCACTGTCAGCAGGGATATGTGAGTTTAACTCACATATCCCTGCTGTCAGGTGAAGACCAGAAAAAGAAGAACCGAGATTTTTTATTTCACAAACTATATACTGTATGTGCTACGACCTTGTTACTCCTCATATTGCTAGGTAAGGTAAGGTAGGAGTGTGTCCGAAGAAGACCACTGAGTGGGGAGAGGGGGGAGAACTAAGAGACTAATAGGAATTAATACATTGTGAAGGATGGTCATTGTGAAGGATGGTCAAGCCTTCTTACAATAAAAAAAAACATAAATAGCAAATATAGAAAATCAACATTAACAGTACTATCTACTGCATCGCCGATGATTCTCACTGACCAGTAGTGTAGAACGCCGGTTACGTAGGGGCGCGTTACCCCTTATTACGGCTAAACATGTGAAATTATACATGCATTTGCATAATTAAAATGAAGAATAACTTTGAAATATAGCGTGTTGTGTAGAAAATATGTAGAAAAAGTCATGATAAGCATGATTTGATACATACAAGACGGGTCAAGTTCAATTTCAAGATCAATTCATTCATTCTTTCATTAAAAATAACAAAAATAATAAAGGTAAATAAACATTAAGTAAAAAAATAATATCGATATATAACATGAGAATAAGACAAGCAGAAAAACAAGAAGACAATTAATTAAGGGGAAATCTTAACATGTACATTATTGAAAGAATTTGGTGACAAGACAGGAAGCCGGGCCTTATGTAATAGTCTGTCTCCAGTGATTGTATATTAAAAACTATGTACATTATTTGTATTATAAATTATTCAATAAAAGGGGGAAAAAAGAAAATAATATACTTTCATACAAAACTGTATATTTCATGATAGAATATTTATAACAACGTTTAATATGCGTGCAAAGATTTGAAATATTAACAATGAAAATAATTTGATATTCGGAGTTCTGTGGAGAATATAACTCTTACACAATTGATAAATCGGAAAGTGTACTATTTTAAATAATGGATATATTACATTTGAGACAGGTTGAAAGGGATTGTTGAGTTCTGTTGCAGAGTGCGCTACTCAAAAAAAATTGTGAGATAATTAAAAACTGAGTGTCAAATTTAAAAGAACATACAATTTAAATGACAAAATCATCTTTGTTTGATCAAAATCGGTTCAGAGATAATTTGACAAAGCCGTTGAAAAAACTAAATAGCGCATTTTATGTCGTATTTCAGCTAATGCTGATGTTGGCTTATTTGTTGGCATTTTCGTGTTGGTTATATTACGCACATCCAGCCGGTCTATGTATTGTTATTTTTAATTAAATAATTAATTAACGGTCACCGTATTTTTCGGAAAGTGGAGCTGAATTGGTATGATCGTTTTGGATAAATTTCACATATTTTGGGGTCTAAAATTACATTCATAGCAATTTTAGGTTCTAAAAGGGCACTAGAAATGTCATAAATAAGAATAAGAGCAATAACCATGCAGTTTGTAGGCATTTGCGGTCTGAAAACAGAACTCAACTATCCCTTTAACATGCCCGAATTACAGCTGTTACACGACCTCTTCCATTTTCTTATTTCCTTCTCTTCAAGTATTTAATGCATTAGAGAAAAAAGACAAACAATCTCCATCCACACGATTAAACTTTGTATGAACATAATTATGTATATCCTTTGATTGTTAGATACAGAGGAAAATCTTGAGGAGTAATGTAATTAATGCCTCGTATTTTTGTTCAATGCTTACGGTCCAAGGATTCTTAGAGTGAGGTGTCTCAAAGGAAGTGACATTATCTTCTGCATTTAACAGCCTTTCAGTATAATATATTGTTAACATTGATAAATCATCAACTGATATTTCATATTTTCTGATTGTCACAGTGGCTTATAGCCTAATAAATCGGTCAGACGCTTGGGTTAAATGCATTTTTTCCATCCAATAATTCATAACATCGCGTGTACGCAAGAGCGGTTGATCATTTGCCTTTTTTGTTAGGCTCGGCGTACATATCTTCCACCGAGATATCGTGATTGTTACCAGCTATGTTAACATTCGCCTCTAGACTAGGAGAACGAATATCCGGCCGATCATCTTGACTTTGTACGGACTCTACCACCCCCTCGATTTCGTCATGTGTAGGCCCCTGCCCCTGCAAACGAACAGGATATGTCAAGGGGGCATGGAAGAGATGCCGTAGCAAACCCAGGTCCCTGGTTTACGTATTTCACCGGGTGGTAGATGCTCTCAGAGTCCTGCAGTCCATCGGTTGCAGGACGGCCTTTATTTTGGTTTTGAACGTCCTTAGAAGGGCACCATGTTACCCGCTGGCATGTTGGTGTCACCACTGCGAAGGATGAGTTATGTTGGGAACCACCATTGTTGAGTTCTGCAGGGAGTGGATGGCAATCTGTTTTAATACGTTCAGAAGCTTCTACATGTCCTCTTGGAGGTAACGGTGGTCGGTTGGCAAGCGCTCCAGAGACATCACCGGTGTAATCATCATCAGCATCGACTTGCTGGACTTGACTGACATTCAACCGGTAGCCCTGAAGCGAGTGAACTGAATCCGATGTCACAAGAGCGGTGGGTACCACTCCTTGATTGTCTCTCCTCTCGGTAGCCAAACCCTCTCCACGATGTGGATCGTACCGGTAATACCGTAGTCGCAAGTTTCTCTCGCCATTTACATTCATCTTTTGGTGCGCAAGATACAAACAGGTCGTAATGGTAAAAAGTATTGTAACGCTTGCTACTATTGATAAAAGAGTAGCATATTTCAAATATTGGTAATCGTTACTGGTATCGGTAGGCTCACTTGAGTGGAGCTGGACCTCAGTGTTACTCTGTGCCACAGATGTTTTTATTTCTGTGGGATAATGCATGTCGTCTGTTGTAACTTTCGTTTTCAAAGATGGCTCCGACGAATAGCTGGCAATAGTTGGTGTATATGATGAGCGATCGATCTGGGTAGTTGATACACATCCATGAATTATATTAATGGTTGTCTGCAACCAACCTTGCTCGACATTAGCAGTATAACAAATGCCATATTCTTCCACTTTCACCTTTGTAATACTGCGTATGTTTATCGAGCCCCGTGTTTCTATTCCACATATATATATAAAACTATTTTCATCAGCCATGCTAGCATCTACAATAGTTGGTTTGCTCGGGTGCAGCTTCAGCATTTTCAAATTAGTGTTTACTAGCCAAACTTTCATCATAGGATGTCCGCAGCCTACTTCCGAATCTTTATTCAAGACGAATCCCAAATGAAAAATCATTGGGTAATGACAGACGTGAGATATCTGCTCTGCTATCAGAAGACATTTCGTAGGCACAAGTTCCCCTGTCAAAATGGCATTCAAACTTGTTAAAAACTTTACCGTGTTGCATGCACGACCGTAAGATTGTAAGCTGCTTAACGCATTCAAAGTATAGTTTGAATGTGAATTAATGTGAACTTCTGTACCATTGTCCACTACTGTTAGCACAAGTGTAGTATCCCCGTAGATGTACAACATCGCCTCGCATGATAATTCGATTTTCAAAGTGTCATGTCTCAGATTAATATCACAATTCGGCTCATTGACGATCGGGTTAGTGACAGTAAGGTTCAAAACCAAAACTCTGTTTAACACTACTAATGATTTGTTTTTGAGAGAGACATAGTATACCCCTGAATTTTCTGATGCCAGATTGCCGATTCCAAACGTAATGTTTTTGGATCCTTTAATAGGAAGTTGTAAGTCGTAAGGATGAGTAGTTCTGCAACGTTTGTAGGAACAGTACCCGATCTGCGCTTCACTTTTCTCCAAAACAAAAGACTCATCGGATTGCAAATCATCATTTAGCTTGCAGGATACTTGTACGTAGCCCCCTACGGGCTTCTCGGTTTCTTTTTCTCTAGGAAAGCACTCCAATGACTCTGCGGTACGAATGATGATTTTGAGAGAACTCACTGCAAGTAACAGGGCAATGTTCGAAGGCATTTTGGATTCCTTGGGTATTCACTTTGTTCCCACAAGAACTTTGGAATACGAAGGGTTTGTAATGTTATACGTATAGGTTTAGCTCTTGCAGTTGATCTTGTTGATCTACGTCTTCCCCTGACCTTGTTCAAGCAGAATATTGTTTGAGTTTGAATTAGCTGTGACGACGAATCCTTCTTCACATCCTCCTTTAGATAAAAAGCACTCTAATAAGGAAGGATAACAGGAGCCACCTCAGCTTTTTGAGAAATGCGAAGATATGATTATACAAATTGTCCATCAGGGCCTGAAGAAAGTTGCAAAATAGGCGGGTCAGGAGCACGGTCGGATTCTCAATAAGCAATAACAATTTCAACCAGGAAACGTTCCTTTTATATTTAGGGGGCTGTGGGCGAAGAGCTGCAAATTGAAGATTGGACCAATAGCAGTTTGCTATTGGTCGACCATGCGTACGTGCTATGAATTCAAAGCATAATTTAATTAAGTATGAATATTCATGAAGTAGAGAATGGTTGATCTGGTCAATGATTGGACATGGACGTGAATTTCATTCTGAAATAGGGAGTGTCTCGCCAGCTTTCTCCTCGAGTCGAAACCCGTGATTTACAATTCTGCTACTCATATGTTTTGTTTAATATATAAATATATCGAGAAAGTGTTTTAATTTTCTTCGGTCAGATATGAAATAATGAAAATTTATACATAACACTGTTGCCCACTTTGTGAAGGGTACTTTAGTTAAGCTGAACGTTCGACTTGAGAACACTGACGGTTTGGTTAGTTCGTCTTTCTCACATCAGAATCATTCGGTGCCTTTGAAATCTGCTAACTTATCTACAAACAGATTACCTGTGGAGTTTGAAATATCTCAAGAATGCCAAGATAAGAGATGAACATTAATGCGTATTTATAGGGACATACAGCTAATTTTGAAGTGCAAAGTGAGATTCCATAAAGAAGACAAAATTATACTTAGGTCCATAGGACTGTGCAATAATGTTAATAATAAGTAAAGATAAACATTAAAATTACTGCATATGTATATGTTTATCAAATACCAGCCTAGTTTGTTTTTCTCCTTTTAAATATGTTCACACGAAATGTAATCAATAAACGTTAACGTAATATCGACACATGCGGTCTATCTACCTATTGATAGAAGAAGCACAAGCCTTGTAATATCCCTCCTTCCCTTCTTTTTTATACTATTTCTAGTTCCTTTTTGTAGTTACGAATTTGTTAATTTAATTACTCATTATTCCTTAATATTATTTGAGGGATCCACTGTTGTACAAGCATTGCTTTTTAGTGGACCCCCTCTGTTTCCAATATGTATTCCTTAATTGTTGTAAATGATTATAATTGATTTGTAATGTTTTGTTAGAAACAAAAATAAAATTGAACTAAATTGAATTGAATTGTTATATTCATGTTAGCTTCATGATAAGAAGGATATCGATGAAGATGTCGACCGAAATATTTCCTTCTAGATGGCCTATTTGTAAATTACTCTTCAAGGAGAATGCCATAGTAAAGACTTTACCTCCATGCCCTTTCAAAATGGCGGCTCCAATCAAACTCAAAATAAGGCGTAACATTCTAGGTCATCGAACCCTCTATTGTTAAACCTGGGCCACGGCTAATGTGTCGGACAGCGACTCTTCTACACATGTACTTTAATTTGTCTTAAACTTGTTTCGTGTTGAGTTTTATTATTTCACTATTACAGCCATGCGCCTAAAAACTACCTTACACTTGAACCATTTACTACCATTTAAAGGAAGCACAATGTCTCTTATAGATTATAAATGTATCTGTAGTTTACAATACCATATTGTACCAAGTGCTCTCGACTAGAAATTTTAATCGGTGTATATCATTTCGAAACCATCTTCTCATTATTTGAAAGGGGTAGCACTTTCTTTGATATTAATCACCAACAAGGTGGGAAACGTACAAGGTTCATCATGGCCTATTTGATAAATTTGATAGAGTTTCTTTACAGTTTTGTACTGAAGTAGTCATTGGTACAAATAATAATTCTGAAATGTGATTTAAACAAATTCCCCGGCACGAAAATGCTCTTTTCATAATATCATGAATATAGGATGTATCAATCATTTCCTCTTGAAAGATTACCTTTTGGCCTCTCTCACCACAAACGTTCACACGAAAAGGGAAAGTCTCAGATGAAGTCACAAGTACAACAAAAGAGGCATCGACCGTAAATGTTTAACTATCGGTTACTTTATTTACTATGCACCTTTTCTCTATATTCTAACCAATAGGGGCAGGCCCATTTATATATTACTTGTAATGTTATATGCAGAAAACTGTGAGGAAAAAAAAACAGTTTACATTTTGTATCTTATAATTGTGTATGTATACACTCAGCGATAAAATGAAAGTGGACACTCTCTATTGTTCACAATTTTCATAATAAACCATTAATAATATATAATTCAAAAATTTAAATCAAATTAATGGAAAATTATTACTCTAGTACTACCAATATCTAATAAAAACCAAGAGTTTGACTTTCACGGTTGGATGGGCATATCTATTCAAGAGTTAGAAGGTGTGATTAAGAAAATTGCAAAATTAGAGGGAGGCATTCAAATGTTAATGAACATGTTCATCTGTAAGAAATTCTTATTCAACGATAAAAACAATGAATGGAACACAATGAGGGGGATTGAGATCTGGATGGTAACTGTAGTCACAGGACTGCGTGGTTTTGGAAAGCATAGTTGAGCTGTCTCTATTTTAGTTGTTCCCCGTGACAGTTTTTGTTATAACTTGATCATACAAGATGTAATTGTCATCAACATTTAAATGGCCAGATGGCCCATTTTTGCATTTCATTTGTCAGATACTCTTTTACTGTTAAATTACTATGCTCACTTATGCTTTAATGGTATAATTCCAGTCGCATATCATCTTGAAGTAGATTAATTCATTTTCGATTTTTAATATTATAGACAAATCGATATTCTATATATTTTTAGTTGAAAATCTTAATTTTGAATAGTGTCCACTTTTTGTTCCTGTTATTTTTTCTGGATGTAGTTCATTTTTATTGTAATCGTATTCTGTACTCTCTTTTTTGGTAACAGAACGGACTCCCCTGACGTGCTCAAAATTGAATTATAGCAATATTGAAATATAAAAACAAGTAACTGAATTTCTCTTCTTTTTTTTTTAATAAATCTTTATTCAGATACAAAATCACAGATAACATCATACATAAATATATATAACAAGTATTTCACCACATGTTTAAACGAGATTAAATTATGTATCTGTATTTACTTGGAAGCAGATTGTAGATGCATTTCCTGTAAATCATTAATTATCTTCTAACACTATAGTTGTATTCACATCTGTTGTCATAGTTTTATTTTTCAAGTAACTGCATGAATATGTATTTTAATTGATATCCTCCTTAGAAGGTAGTGTCTGTATACAGCAACAGTCTTAAAAGAGAAACTGTTACACAGACATAGGATGTTTTCCATATTCACCTCGAAGATGTTGGAGACCTTATGGCAGATTAGCCCTGTGCTAAACAAGTTATCCAATAAAGTCTACTACTACTACTACTACTACTACTACTACTTATCCCCATATCTGAATATCTGGTAGGAATTGATTGATTGATACATTTTATTTCAAATTGAGTATAAAAAAAATATTTTAAAAAACAGGTTATAAACATTTACAATGTGCATATAAAATCAACTTAAATATGTGAAACAAAGTAATAACATTTAAATACAAACAGTTGGAAAATGAAATAGGGTGTACAGTAAAAGCCTATGTGGCTTGACAAGTTGATAAACCCATTACAAAGAGTGAAGAAAATTATAAACATTTCAAGTAGCTGTCGGTTACATACTAAATTGCATTTAACTTAAACATACTGGGACAGTAAATAGCGCTTGTACTTATTTTCAGGTGAAGACTCTTTTGTTGTCAAAATATGTTTCAACATGATCAAAAGTGTGTCACTTCATTTGTTGGAGATGTCATTTTGATGTCGTTTCAGTCTCGGTCTGAAGCTAGTTGAAGAATCATCATTCACATTGAATGCATATATTTTGTATTCATTGAATTTATTTCTCAAAACTTCAATTCCTTTTCGTACATAACATAGAAACAAAGCAATTTTCCTAGTTGATACAAACTGAAACATAATTATAACAAGCTTTTTTTTATCATGAGATAAACAAACACAAATACAACATAATTCTTTGTTCATATCTTCTCAATGTATATGAATAAAATATATCACAAATACATAATAGGAAAACATTACCACACTACACAGTCATTTCTTCCAAAAAACTAAAACAAGCATTGCTTTTTGTCTTCAGAATAATACTGAATACTTCAAAAACTATTGAGTGAACATATTGTAATACAGAATTGAAGTTATGAGTTTTTCCTTTATTAAAACACACAATCTACCCCGGGTTGTACAAAACTGATTGTGAGGTGAGATATGTAAATGGTTTTAGCGCCATCCATTATCATATTCTGCACCATTTCCACAAAACTGAGTTTGTTTACGTCTGACTCGAGGGAGTAGCAAGACCAAGTTTAAGAAATATAAAGAGAAAGAGAGATAATTTATTTTCGTATAACAAAACAGCAATATAGAAGAAAAAATGACGCAATACTTTTCAAAACAATATTCATCTCAGCGCGTTTATATATGTTTGTGGTCTTAACTGTATTGAGTATACCTCTTTATTTGTTTTTCTATATCTTTATCCCAATGGATAATTTTTTTTTGTATAACCAAACACAAAATGACATTTACATGTTATACAACCAATATCTTAACAATATTGGTATGCATGATTCAAATACATGCTTCAACATGAGCCATCTTAAAGTGAAATCATTTTTTTTTCCATTTATATCATAAATATACGGCTCATTCTGATAATATGTCTTGATTACATATTGTATTGTATGAAAAACAGGAAACGTCCTATTTACTCTTTATTTTAAGTTGTTGCTTCACGAGTACTATAATTCAGTTCATTACATCATTTCGTTCTTCTTTATAACCAATAAGTATATTTTATGGGGTGGAATTAAGGGATAAAGTACATGAAGAACTCTACTATATTAATTATTCGGCGTAAAGATCAATAAATCATAATCCGACGATGCAAAGTTTCTTTCAAGTGCGTCTTTTTCTGAGTTATCTTCGTCACCACAAACAGTCGCGTAATGGAAAGTTACAGAGAACATGAATGTATACGATAAAAGTGCAAATGTATGAGACGCTACAACCTTATCATTACAATTACAATAAACAGTAAATCGGCTAAAGATCTATAACAAGTCATGGTTCAGATTGACAGGCTATGACGTCATCAGGCTCGTTCTCAAGAGCGGCGTGTGGAATTTTTCGATCTTTCCGAATCCAGCGTACACCACACGCACCGGCAATGAGAATTAAAATGGATGACACGACAGCGAAAACGAAGGCTCCAACGACGGACGGTCTCTCTGTTGTATCTGGAAGAAAAAAAGAAGAAAAAAATATTTCTTTTCCTTCTTATTACAGGTATTATACACTGTTCAAGATTCAAGGTTCACGTTTTACTATTGTCAATGGTAATACGGATACTTGACTTCTATTAGCTTACCTTCAAGTTTTAATTTCTTCGTTTAAAAAGAAAATTAAGAACTGTTGTTTTCTAAAGTTTCATCATATGCGGGGTCTTTATTGTTGTAGTTTTAAATATCAATGTCAGAACCGGGCAGTGAAATATTAACCTTCCGATTTTCCTTAAATTTCTTTTAGGGTAAACGTTCTGTTTAACCTAAATGATTTGCCTGATAATCTTACAATGCAACAAACTAGAAATGCATCTGAACCCTTTCGGTTCCATGGACAGCAAGTCCCAGCAAGGAATAACAGAATGGTATTGTAAATGTGGACTTAAATATGCTATTCTTTCCTGAATCCAAAATACCTAAAATATTTCTTGAAAGTAATAATGATGAACATATTCAGGGCCAGATTTATGCAATATTGGATCATTGAAATAAACATAAGTTTTGTGAATATTGAGGCATATTTTAATGTTGTAGTTGTAATAGGGAACACACCCGGATCAAAATTTATTACACATTTGATCAAAGACGTCAAATCAAGAATATTTACGGAGAAAGTATATTTATAATTTTGCTAGAAAATCTAGAGGCACGGATGAGGTTAATATGTGACAGAAAAATACAAGCAAAATACCCCAAAAATAGAACAATGATAAAAATGTTGACTCACAACACTGCACTCCATTATATTTGATGCCATCAGGACACACGCCCGTTGATGTCAACTGGTTTTCGCAGTAGGTTAATCCCCATGAGTTAAGACATGTTATCGTGTCGATAAACATTGGTAGGCCTTCTGGTGTTGGGACTTTGGTTTTCTACACGGTACGAAGGGAACGTACAACAAACTTATTCCGAATTAGTCACAAAATCCCCCACATCTCCCTCCCCCTCCTCCTCTCACAAGAAAAGAAAAAATTATAATAAATAAATTTTAAAAAATAACTGAATACACTAATTAAATACTCTACATATTATCTGTTCCTGTCTTCTTCTGTGATCTAATGCGTATCCTACAACGACATTGTTACACTGTACTGTGTATATTTAGAGTATACCACACAATAAATTTGTTGTCTTTAATGCTCAAGAGACGGTTCAACAAATTATTGTTTTGTTGTTGGTGTCTGATTCATTTGTAAAACTTAATTCTCGAACAATAAACCAATACACATTGGCTTACCTCTCCACCATGACTATATCCATGAGCATCGCATATCATCATAGCCGCTCGCTGGTCCATGTCGCATACACCGCCAGTCAGATGTACAGGTTTTTGGTTGTGGCTGTGTGTAACAAGCAATTGGCCATGCGAGTTGTTTGAAGTGCCGACGGTATATATAACAGATCGAAGATAGCGTTCATATTCATAATCATAAACCTCCTTGTCGGGCCGTAAGTTAGCACTGACCAGCACTTCATTGTATTTGGCTGCTGTGATGCCTGTAGAAATGACAAGCGGAAGGTTGGGGTGAAATATCAATGGTAATTTTTAAGAAATCGAGACATTACTTTAAAAAGAAAAATTAAAAAGAATTCTCCGCTCATGTCCACCTTGAGTGCAAAAAGTTATTTTTTTCTTCAATATTGCGATATTGCATGTGACTAAAAACGGGTTTATAACTGAATAAATACTCTCGAAAACTATAATATAAGAAACAATATCAACTATCTGGTATAGATTCTCTTTTGTTAGAAATATAAACATACTTGATAGCGCTTAAATCGCCAAAAATTGTGGAAATTATGCATACCACAAGCGACTGTAGCTAATGTTGGACAATATGTGTCGTGTTTCGTGTACTTGCAGGATAACAGGGTTTCCTCGTTCCCGTTGCAAGCGAAATTGCTTCCCTCTGTTAAAAAGGTAGGTTCTGGCGAACGTGTCGGACCATACCGATTATGTGAAGTACTTGGCTTCGACCAAAACATAGCATATCCTTCAGTAAACCCCAGCTGTCTGCAGGTGACCAGAGCATCCAGTGCATGCCATCCGTCATTGCAGATGGTCCTCCATTCACCTGCCACTTTGATTTGAACGAATCCTTCTTGATCTGAAGATCCTCCATACAAGCGAACAGAACTATCAACAGCAACTACATGGGATTCAGAAAATATCAGGAAAAAAGCTATAACATAGAGCTAATCTGAAGATAGGGTATAGTCCTTTTATATGAAAGCAGAAAAATATTAGAGAAACAGAATGTCAAAGAAATATTCCTAGTGTTTTTTTACCCAACGTAGCAAACATTTTACTTATCTTTTTTTAGAGAGCGGATACATATTGATGATAGGCGTTTTTCGCAGTGTAAGTCAGGAAATTGTACATCTACATCTTTCCACGAACATCCGAAAGTGTCATGACTTAAAGTGCTCATGCAATGATGCTTTGAACAATCAATGAGAAACTGTCCGCCTCATAACTTAATTTCGGCATTTATCAATCTTGATCCATTAAAACTTTATCGACATGCGTGCCATACTTACATGCCCTCTTGGAATACATCAATAAGAGAAAGACCAGTGTCTTCAGTTGAAAAATCGAGTTGTGGAAGGAAGCCATGCTGAATTACCGACATGAGTTTTCTTTGCAATCATCCTGTGTTGTGTGTCAATCTCTTCACGGCAACCCGCAGTAACCGTATGTCGTTGAAATCGCGTGCGTTTTTACTCATGTAATAAATGAATACCAAGAGAGGGTACAAATGTAATTTCGCTGGACTTTGAATCCAATATGAGCGAACATAATTATAGTGTGCATACATGTAGAACATTCAGATGACACTGATAGTCATGTGCTTGGAGCGAATTTACAGCTCTCTTGACCCTCCGACCTCATTCGTCAAATTCACAGTGGTGACAGCGAGCGCTCATGCAGTGCGTGTATTAACTAGTTCATATACACTTATCCTATGCAGTCTGTGTACCCAATGTCGACGATACATTGTATGTCGGGGCAGGCGCGAATCCAGGATTCTTAGGGGGGCCCAAATTTGAAATTATGAGAGCCAAATATTGGTACGTAATGGTGACACCGGCGGTGGCAAAAACGTTTGGGGGGGGAGGGGGGGGGGGGGTCGACAACAAAAATCCCCATCACCCCACTCTTACATGCAGGCCCCGCTTAACGTTTCTCGGCGGGGGTCAAGGGGTGGAGCCCCAAGAAGCTCAGGGTATAGGTATTTAATTACTGTCAGATTAGCATATTTTGATACCTTATTTGTGACAATGGCAGGACAAAAATTGGTGTTGGGTCCAGGGGGCAGAGCCCCCGGAAGCTCTGGGGTTTAGGTATGTAATTACGTCAGTTATACCTTATTTGTGACACTGTCAGGTCAGGAATTGGCATGGGGTCCAGGAGGCGGAGCCCTCGGAGGCTCAGGGGTGTGAGGCATTTAATTACTGTCAGATTAGCATATTTTAATACCTTATTTGTGACACTGGCAGGACACAAATTGGTGTTGGGTCCAGGGGGCAGAGCCCCCGGAAGCTCGGGGGTTTTATACATTAAAAAAACATCAGATAAGCATATTTTGATACCATATTTGTGACACTGGCAGGTCACGAATTGACGTGGGGTCCAAGGGGCGAAGCCCCCGGAAGCTCAGGGGTTTTGGGCAATAAATTACGGTCAGATGAGCATATTTTGATACCTTATTTGTGACACTGGCAGGACACAAATTGGTGTTGGGTCAAGGGGGCGGAGCCCCCGGAAGCTTAGGGGTTTGGGGCAATAACTTACGGTCAGATGAGCATATTTGTATACCTTTTTTGTGACACTGGCAGGTCACGAATTGGCATGGGGTCCAGGAGGCGGAGCCCCCGGAGGCTCAGGGGTGTGAGGCGATAGATTACGGTTAGATGAGCATCCAGGGGCCCGTCTAAGGGCCATTGGTTGGGTACGGGGGCAGAGCCCCGGAAGCTCAGAGCTTTAGGCATTTAATTACGTCAGATGAGCATAATTATACCTTATTTGTGACACTGGCAGGTCACTAATTGGCGTGTGGTCAAGGGGGCGGAGCCCCCAGAATCTCAGGGAATTTAGGCATTTTATAACGGTCAGACAAGCATGCAGGGGCCACATTAGGGCCCCTGGTGGGGTTGATGGGGTTGTGCCCCGGAAACTTAGGAGTTTTAGGCATTTATTTACGGCCAGATGAACATATTTTGATACCTTATTTGTGGCACTGGGAAGTCACTAATTGGTGTGGGGTCCAGGGGGCAGAGCACCCATGAGCTCAGGGGTTTTCGACATTAAATTACCGTCAGATGAGCATCCAGATGCCTGACTCTGGGCCTTAGGTGAAAACCAAGGGACAGGGCCCCCGGAAGCTCAGGGGTTTTAAGGCATTTAATCACGGTCAGATGAGCATATTTTGATACCTTATTTGTGGCACTGGCAGGACACAAATTGGTGTTGGGTCCAGGGGGCAGAGCCCCCGGAAGCTAGGGGGTTTTATACATTAAAAAAACATCAGATAAGCATATTTTGATACCATATTTGTGAAACTGGCAGGTCACGAATTGACGTGGGGTCCAAGGGGCGAAGCCCCCGGAAGCTCAGGGGTTTTGGGCAATAAATTACGGTCAGATGAGCATATTTTGATACCTTATTTGTGACACTGGCAGGACACAAATTGGTGTTGGGTCAAGGGGGTGGAGCCCCCGGAAGCTTAGGGGTTTGGGGCAATAACTTACGGTCAGATGAGCATATTTGTATACCTTTTTTGTGACACTGGCAGGTCACGAATTGGCATGGGGTCCAGGAGGCGGAGCCCCCGGAGGCTCAGGGGTGTGAGGCAATAGATTACGGTCAGATGAGCATCCAGGGGCCCGCCTAAGGGCCATTGGTTGGGTACGGGGGCAGAGCCCCGGAAGCTCAGAGCTTTAGGCATTTAATTACGTCAGATGAGCATAATTATACCTTATTTGTGACACTGGCAGGTCACTAATTGGCGTGTGGTCAAGGGGGCGGAGCCCGCAGAATCTCAGGGAATTTAGGCATTTTATTACGGTCAGACAAGCATGCAGGGGCCACATTAGGGCCCCTGGTGGGGTTGATGGGGTGGTGCCCCGGAAACTTAGGGATTTTAGGCATTTATTTACGGCCAGATGAACATATTTTTAACATCTTATTTGTGGCACTGGGAAGTCACTAATTGGTGTGGGGTCCAGGGGGCAGAGCACCCATGAGCTCAGGGGTTTTCGACATTAAATTACCGTCAGATGAGCATCCAGATGCCTGACTCTGGGCCTTAGGTGAAAACCAAGGGACAGAGCCCCCGGAAGCTCAGGGGTTTTAAGGCATTTAATCACGGTCAGATGAGCATATTTTGATACCTTATTTGTGGCACTGGCAGGACACAAATTGGTGTCGGGTCAAGGGGGCGGAGCCCCCGGAAGCTCAGGGGTTTGGGGCAATAAATTACGGTCAGATGAGCATATTTGTATACCTTATTTGTGACACTGGCAGGTCACCAATTGGCATGGGGTCCAGGAGGCGGAGCCCCCGGAGGCTCAGGGGTGTGAGGCAATAGATTACGGGCAGATGAGCATCTAGGGGCCCGCCTTAGGGCCATTGGTTGGGTTCGGGGGAGATGCAGAGCCCCGGAAGCTCAGGGCTTTAGGCATTTAATTACGTCAGTTATACCTTATTTGTGACACTGTCAGGTCACGAATTGGCATGAGGTCCAGGAGGCGAAGCCCCCGGAGGCTCAGCGGTGTGAGGCAATAGATAAAGGTCAGATGAGCATCCAGGGGCCCGCCTTAGGGCCATTGGTTGGGTTCGGGGGCAGAGCCACGAAAGCTCAGGGCTTTAGGCATTTCATTACGTCAGATGAGCATATTTATTCCTTATTTGTGACACTGGCAGGTCACTAATTGGCATGGGATCAAGGGGGCGGAGCCCCCAGAAGGTCATTGAACTTACGCATTTTATATCATTTTTTTTTAGATCAGGGGTTTTAGACATTAAATTACCGTCAGATGAGCATCCAGATGCCTGACTTTGGGCCTTAGTTGAAATCCAGGGGGCAGAGCCCCCGGAAGGCATTTAATCACGGTTAGATGAGCATATTTTGATACCTTATTTGTGGCACTGGCAGGACACAAATTGGTGTTGGGTCCAGGGGGCAGAGCCCCCGGAAGCTAGGGGGTTTTATACATTAAAAAAACATCAGATAAGCATAATTTGATACCATATTTGTGACACTGGCAGGTCACGAATTGACGTGGGGTCCAAGGGGCGAAGCCCCCGGAAGCTCAGTGGTTTTGGGCAATAAATTACGGTCAGATGAGCATATTTTGATACCTTATTTGTGACACTGGCAGGACACAAATTGGTGTTGGGTCAAGGGGGTGGAGCCCCCGGAAGCTTAGGGGTTTGGGGCAATAACTTACGGTCAGATGAGCATATTTGTATACCTTTTTTGTGACACTGGCAGGTCACGAATTGGCATGGGGTCCAGGAGGCGGAGCCCCCGGAGGCTCAGGGGTGTGAGGCAATAGATTACGGTCAGATGCGCATCCAGGGGCCCGCCTAAGGGCCATTGGTTGGGTACGGGGGCAGAGCCCCGGAAGCTCAGAGCTTTAGGCATTTAATTACGTCAGATGAGCATAATTATACCTTATTTGTGACACTGGCAGGTCACTAATTGGCGTGTGGTCAAGGGGGCGGAGCCCGCAGAATCTCAGGGAATTTAGGCATTTTATTACGGTCAGACAAGCATGCAGGGGCCACATTAGGGCCCCTGGTGGGGTTGATGGGGTGGTGCCCCGGAAACTTAGGGATTTTAGGCATTTATTTACGGCCAGATGAACATATTTTTAACATCTTATTTGTGGCACTGGGAAGTCACTAATTGGTGTGGGGTCCAGGGGGCAGAGCACCCATGAGCTCAGGGGTTTTCGACATTAAATTACCGTCAGATGAGCATCCAGATGCCTGACTCTGGGCCTTAGGTGAAAACCAAGGGACAGAGCCCCCGGAAGCTCAGGGGTTTTAAGGCATTTAATCACGGTCAGATGAGCATATTTTGATACCTTATTTGTGGCACTGGCAGGACACAAATTGGTGTCGGGTCAAGGGGGCGGAGCCCCCGGAAGCTCAGGGGTTTGGGGCAATAAATTACGGTCAGATGAGCATATTTGTATACCTTATTTGTGACACTGGCAGGTCACCAATTGGCATGGGGTCCAGGAGGCGGAGCCCCCGGAGGCTCAGGGGTGTGAGGCAATAGATTACGGGCAGATGAGCATCTAGGGGCCCGCCTTAGGGCCATTGGTTGGGTTCGGGGGAGATGCAGAGCCCCGGAAGCTCAGGGCTTTAGGCATTTAATTACGTCAGTTATACCTTATTTGTGACACTGTCAGGTCACGAATTGGCATGAGGTCCAGGAGGCGGAGCCCCCGGAGGCTCAGCGGTGTGAGGCAATAGATAAAGGTCAGATGAGCATCCAGGGGCCCGCCTTAGGGCCATTGGTTGGGTTCGGGGGCAGAGCCACGAAAGCTCAGGGCTTTAGGCATTTCATTACGTCAGATGAGCATATTTATTCCTTATTTGTGACACTGGCAGGTCACTAATTGGCATGGGGTCAAGGGGGCGGAGCCCCCAGAAGCTCATTGAACTTACGCATTTTATATCATTTTTTTTTAGATCAGGGGTTTTAGACATTAAATTACCGTCAGATGAGCATCCAGATGCCTGACTTTGGGCCTTAGTTGAAATCCAGGGGGCAGAGCCCCCGGAAGCTCAGGAGTTTTAAGGCATTTAATCACGGTTAGATGAGCACATTTTTTTGTTTTGTTTTGTTTTGGCCCCGGAAATTAGAAAATTACGTCAGTTATTTCGTTCAGTGGCTTAGGAGGGGGGAAGGAAAACTTTTTGTTGTTGTTGCTTTCTTTAGCACACACAACAACAAAACAAAAAATAATCTTTCCCCACTGTGTCGGGGAAAGGGAAATTCCCCTTTCAATGCGTATCAAAGATAATAGAGGGCGCACTTGGAAAGCAATCTTTTTTTACTGAATGAACACTTTCTATTTTAAATAAAATTGAATAAATAATTAATGCATAAATAAATATGGTTTGCGTAATGTCCGATTGGCGGAACTACAATAACTATAATCTGTATCAGTAGTTAGTTGAGAACACAACGATTCAGTTCATCTATTTAAAACAATCATAAAAGGCCAGGACATCAAAACATAGTATATGTACAGTGCGTCCCAGAAAAAACGAAACCGGGATTATGGATGATCAACTTAATCACAATACTAATTAATAGATGACACACATTTGTAAAGCTTAGATCCTCCTCTTTTATTTGATGCAGCTCATATGATGCATATTTCACGCATGAGAGATTAAAATAGATTTGAAGTGAGGGAACCAATAAGTCATTTGGCGGACGGTATCTGAATTTCAAAGAGAAAATGACATTTCTAGAAAGTTCAGTTTTTGCCCTCTCCTATGACACCTCAATCAGGAAAAAAGAGCAGGGAATAACAAAGTTCTGTTTGTTTGAAGTGATGCTTGCATTTCCATAATTTTATTTAAAAAATAATTCGTTTTCACTGACTGCCTGCCGTAACAACAAACGGAATTGACGAAAGACATAACTCCGTTTCGTTGACGATCAGCCATGGACGAAAGACTACATGCATGGCTGATCTCTCCTCCTTTTTAATCGAGAAAGAAATAAATGCGAATTTAATTGAATTGAATTCTCTCCTATAGATCCGGAAAATATCTCCTCCTCCTCCTCCTCCTACTTTTTCATCTTTCTCTTCTTCAGCTTCTTCTCTTGCTTCTTTTCCCTGTTTTCGTTTCTCTCCGCTTCTTTTCAACAAGGTTGATCATACAGCAAGACATGTATTGTATCAAAACATCATATGGCAGATTCACGTATTGAACTGAATAGAATAAGTGACCTATCACATACACACTTCCTATTATTTTTTATATATATAAACGTATTGTAGCCCTCGTTACTTTTGTAATTGTATGGTACCACAAATAGATGTTACTCGGTGGGATAAGTCTGTAAAAGAGGAGGCAAAGAGGAGATGTATGTTGGTCAAACTCGTGACACGGACTGCCTTTTAATACAAATTAATTCGATACAAAATAGTTGAATACTCGTATACATCTACAAACAAACATAGTCACATAATCTAAACACAAATACACTACTATTGCTCTTATCCTACCAATATAAATGCTTACATCCAAACTTATCCCTGAAATGAAATAGTAAAGTAAATATCAACATGTCCGTTTGCCAATATCTACTCAAACATAGACTGATCCTTCACTTGAACGGATAATATATAGTAACTATTTACATAATTGTGCACGCGTAAACTGGACATATATTGTGCAAATGAATAGTATTGTTGCCCATTAGATTAAATCCTACTTTGAAGGGCGGAGTAGATACATGAGCGTTTTGGACCATAATAGCGATGGCCAAAGCATGATTGCTTCAGCTACTAATACCGTTTATTCAACGTAATACATGTAGTTAAAATTTAAAATATAAACATGGCATTCCTTTCTCTGTACTCAACGACGCGGTCACTCCCTACGCCCCATGAGAACGTGCATAGTCGAATTACGCAGATACTATGTGTAAGCCTATCAGAGATAAATGAATATGAAGTTGTAAACCAAGTTCAACCCGATCCCTTGTATATCGAAACAAATATTAAAGTGAAAAAATTGACGTGGTATTTTTAGATCCTAACAAATATCTATCTATCTATTTAAGTATCTTCACCCGGTTCGGAGGTTGATTGCAACATCTCTCCATTTCACTCTATCTTCTGCCATTCTGGTGCACTCTTGCAGTTTTAGTCTACTCCAGTTCTTGACATTCTCTTCCCAGTTGATTCTGGGTCTCCCTCTAGGTCTACTTCCTTCCACTGTTCCCTTCCAATACATCCTTTAAGAGGCTTTGGTGCCTTTTCCAAATATACGACATAATAATTCGATATATATATATATATATATATATATATATATATATATATATTATACGAAATTACGGACTCCTAGACTAGCAGCGTCTGCCCGATTCATTGTACGTCCGATTGCTACTTCCTTTTGAGATGGAGTCTCTCAAAACTTTATCAAATCGAATACACTGTATATAGGAAATCGTAATTATATTTCCCAAACTAGAAAATATCAAATGCTAACTAGAGTTAAAATAATAGTATTTCTTCCATCAAGTTGTAAATGTCATGTATGTCCTATCTGTGAAGTTTAAACGTTAGCAATGTCCTAATTTTCAAATTATGCAAGGAAACCCGTTTACTTGCTAGACTTCACTGTCAGACACTATTGAGTGAGTGACTGGCTTTTTTCCACCTTTGGTAATAACATACATAAAATGAGCTGTAAGGGGTACATGAGCATTTGTTTACATCAATAACCCACTTCTTGTAATGGCCAAAATTAAAATGATTGAATCTTTGCGCAGCATAAAACGTACGACCACTCGGTACAATGGTCTGAAAAATCAGACTATTACTTACTGGCTCTATAGCTCCTAAATCGATTCGACAACTAAAAGTCGTTATTTACCCACTTAAAGACATTTTCAAGCCCCCTTCTTTTAAGGGAAGTTCTAAATTAGTATTGTCTACACTGTAAAAAAATAATAGTCGAAATAACTCAATAAAATTGAGGAAAAGAATTGCCTTATTTTTATTAAGTAAATATTACCTACGGCATCTTAAGTAGAATTTACTTATTTTGCTGAATAAATTTTTACTCAGTTAAATCGAGTTACATTAACGTAAATAATTTAAGTATTGTAATCATTTTAGATAATTAAAAAAAAGCTATGATAGGATTACATATTGCAAGATTTGGTACCCATCTAATCTAACAAGTAACATCCACTAATCATTCACTACTTCTATTTAAGATTAATCACTAATCACTAACTATTACATACGCTTCAATTCGACACATATTGAAAGGCTCCAAATTTTATATATACTTGATCGTAGCATCTTAAAAGGAAAATTGGTTGACAATTTCCTGAAATATCAAGTTTTGATTTGTTTTGAACTGGGTAACAATTAAAAATTGTCTTGTCTTTGCTTAGCCATGTTAAATGAATTAGTAAATGTTTTAAAGTCCTTAAATTTGTATTCAACCACAAAAAAGAATTGTTTTATTTAAAAAAGAGTTTAATTTGGTCTTAATGAATATTCATAAATTATGTAAATATTTCTATTACGCACTGCATCGGTCCTTACTTTAAAAAGATAAGAATAATCAACATAAATTGTTTGAGTAATACGTATAATTTCTGATTTTGAGTTAAAATTACTAAATTAATACAAGCTGAAATTACTTAAAGTTCTTATGTATTTTATTTTACTTAAATATTCCACGTATGTTCTACTAAATTGAAAGTTTGAGTTAGCAAGACTTAAATTTAGTGCGTAAGTGGCAAAACTAATGTTTTCAAGTAAATTCTACATGGAAAAAATACGTAAAAATTACCAATAAACAAATTCTTTTTTACAGTGTATCAAGTGCCGTTGAATTTAACCTTTTAATTTGTTTGGCCTGCAAATGGGACATATAGTACCTTTAAGGGTGGCTTAAATACCCTATTTATGTGTCATCGATATATTCGCACATTTCGATAGGTGACGCACAAGGTGATTTTCTTAGCATTATTGTGGAAGTCATTTGCGATCGTGGATTCGTGGTGATTACTTTAGAACTCCGGGGAATAAAAATTCATCGTTGATGGGGAAAAATCATTCCAAACATTGTTAATTTACTATTTAATCATGTACTTTCTATTGTGAAACGAACAAATAAACAAATATAAATAATGATAAATAGTACTAACAACACGATAACAACAACAAACAAATCACCTGTAGAAATGTGATTTTTTTTTTTTTTAATTACAAACGGTGTATTACGTAATCTGAACATCTTGTCTTTGGGGTAGACAATGAAATACTGAAATTGCCCTCTTGTTAACTTGACGAAGGTCGTTGCTGTCGTGTTGAATATGGGTGCGTTTAATCGACACTTTTTCACCCTAGAATCACGGTTTCTAAAGACGTTTAGTTTAAAACGCAATGCGTTCAAGCGATTTTTTCGTCGGTCGTAAAAATAAACGTGTTTAAAAACACAAACATGAAACGCTGAAAAAGATGCGTTTTGTATCATGATTTTGCAGAATCACGGTCGCTAATATTCGATTGAACGGACGGAGTTCTCAATCATGATTGTATGACGAAGCCTGTTCCGGTATGGGAAAAACCGCGCGCCCGCTTTGCATGCAATTTGCGTTCACTATACCATCGTGGCCTGTTCCGTTATGTTATTCCTTGTTTTCCTTCTATCATTTTCTCTTTTTGTCTTTCCTTATGTTATTCTTTGTTTTTTTCCTTCTATCACCTTTTCTTATGTTATTCTTTGTTTTTATCATTCTATCATTTGCTCTTTCTGTCTTTCCTTATGTTATTCTTTGTTTCTTCCTTCTATACTTATGTTATTCTTTGTTTTTATAATTCTATCACTTTCTCTTATGTTATGCTTTGTTTTAAGCATTCTATCACTTTTTCTTTCCGTCTTTCCTTATGTTATTCCTTGTTTCTTCCTTCTATCAACTTCTCTTATGTTTTTCTTTGTTTTAATCTTCTTTCACTTTCTCTTTCTGTCCTTTCTTATGTTATTCTTTGTTCCTTCCCTTTTTCACATTCTTTTTCTGTTTTCCTTATGTTATTCTTTGTTTCTTCCTTCTATTCTTATGCTATTCTTTGTTTTTTCCTCACCTTCTCTTATGTTATTCTTTGTTTTTTATATATCACTTTCTCTTTTGTTATTCTTTGTTTCTTCCTTCTATTCTTGTGTTATGCTTCTTTTTTTTTCTTTCTTCTATCACCTTTTATGTAATTCTTGGTTTTAAGCATTCTATCACTTTATCTGTCCGTCTTTCCTTATGTTATTCCTTGTTTCTTCCTTCTATCAACTTCTCTTATGTTTTTCTTTGTTTTAATCTTCTTTCACTTTCTCTTTCTGTCCTTTCTTATGTTATTCTTTGTTCCTTCCTTTTTTCACATTCTTTTTCTGTCTTTACTTATGTTATTCTTTGTTTCTTCCTTCTATTCTTATGTTATTCTTTGTTTTTTTCCTTCTATCACCTTCTCTTATGTTATTCTTTGTTTTTATATATCACTTTCTCCTTTGTCATTCTTTGTTTCTTCCTTCTATTCTTGTGTTATGCTTCTTTTTTTTTTCTTTCTTCTATCACCTTTTATATTTTTCTTTGTTTGAATCATTCTATCACTTTCTCTTTTTGTCCTTCCTTTTGTTATTCTTTGTTCCTTCCTTTTTTCACATTCTTTTTCTGTCTTTCCTCATGTTATTCTTTGTTTCTTCCTTCTATTCTTATGTTATTCTTTGTTTTTTCCTTGTATTACCTTCTCTTTTGTTAATCTTTGTTTCTTCCTTCTATTCTTATGTTATGCTTTGTTTTTTCCTTCTATCACCTTTTATGTAATTCTTTGTTTTAAGCATTCTATCACTCTCTCTTTCTGTCTTTCTGTCTTTCCTTATGTTATTCTTCGATTCTTCCTTGTTTCACCTTCTCTTATGTTATTCTTTGTTTTAATCATTCTATCGACTTTATCTTTCTGTCTTTCCTTATGTTATTCTTTGTTTCTTCCTTCTATCACCTTCTCATTCTTTGTCTTATTATTGCGATCTATGCTCAAAACAGCAGTTGACAGTCGGCCGTAAACAATTCCAGAAAGCGCGCGCCGAAGTTCCTGGAGGAGAGACCCAAGGGTAACAATGATTCAGTAAGCTTTTCGCCTCCCAGGCACAGGTGACGCCAAATTAATATTAATAATATTTTCATCAATTTCTTACTTAAAGTATTAAACTTATACTTGTCCGACTGCATGGTATACACACTTCATGCAAACGCCTGCATTTGTGGTTTGTATTCCAATGAAATAATGACTGTATTATATCCACCACAATCGCAATGACGTAAGTACTCGAGACCCCATTTGCTTGACGTACGACTGCACATGACGCGACCTTTGACATATACTGCATGCAATGTCTTCATGACACCTTACTAAGGCTCACTCTCACGTCCATGGTAATATTCCACAGACATGAATATATATCATTTTTCGATAATGGTTCCCTTTGATATAATTAGTTAAAACGATTGTTTCCCACATTCTTCCAAGGAGTATATTAAGGAGGAAATATTTGCCCCTTCCAATCGTTTTGAGTTCTAACATCAACAATCACTGCGCTTCTTTGGGCATAAGAGTGTGCATTCAACTTCAAGAATCACTTCATAATAAATGAAACCAAACTCACATTTTGCAAACAGGTTTTCATGAATCACTCAAAGGTATAATGAAGGCATCCTAATATTCGCGGTTAAGATTGTAAGCTATATGATACATTTTTCTCCAAATCCACAAACGCGAAAGCTCTGAACCCCTGCCCGGCTGCCCTTATCACGTTATCTACGTCACCACTCACGTGTATATGTGCAGAGAATGAAAAGCAGCCCTGATCTTAGCACACTATTCCATGTCTCCAGCGCCATTTTGATGCACCGCCTAGACGAAATATTATATTAATTTACTGCTTGTGAGATTTTTTGTCAGACGGCGCATGAGTCCAGTCGTTTGTGTACGTGCGTATATGCAATCGAACGGAGTCCGTGTATTCGTTTGGTCGTAGTATGGAATGCTTAGAGTAAATTCTGAAATTTGAAACCGATACAAAAAGAGGACGGTGTAACCAGTGTCTGGTAATGTCTACTATATCTATTCTCTCTTTCTTACTCTTCATGTCACCCCAAGACCCCCCCCCCAACCACTCTCTCTCTCTCTCTCCCTCTCTCTCTCTCTCGCTCTCTCTCTCTCTCTCTCTCTCTCTATATATACATGCATCCATTCGTTCCCTCATTTCGATCTCCCTCTATCTCTCTCTCTCTCTCTCTATCATTTGATTTATCATTATTTCGCTCGCTATTAGTTTGAGATATCCCACATAATTAACATAACATCAATTCGTTATTATATAAGCTGGGCCATAGTCCAATGAGAGACCAGTATTTGCCACAAAAAGGGGCATTAAACGAACGTAGGTCCTTATAATTATGTGGACATCCCCTTACCGAATCCTATTTAGTGCAAATTGTGATGAATTTTTGAAATATCTGTCAGTGAATTCGAAACTTTTTAATAGCAAATTGTTACCCCATCCCCCCACCCCCCCCCCCCCCCCCGCTCTCTCTCTCTCTCTCTTTCGTGTGCGTTAATTAACACAAACATGCACACACATAACTTGGTACATAGAATCGTTTATATCCAAAACAACTGCTAAGAAAATCATTTCGCAAACGCATATAGAAGCAAGGGACAATTTGCAAGGCTACCACGCCATAAGGAAGAAGACATGGTGGAAATACATCATGGAAAAGATTTCTGCAAGAGAAGATCAACAACAACATCACAATTCTTCAAAATTACATGTATTAGGTCTAAGCATGGTAAAAATGTAAATAATTTTATTTCATTTTCTCTATCACTTCTGTATTCAGGATTGATGAAACCAACTAGAACAAGTAGATATTTAATAACGTTTTGCTTTAAGTTTATTAGGCAGTCTTTCCTCAGTAATAGACATTTTCTACATAAAACACGATCGAAACTATTTTCGAAAGATAAACTGATTGGCAATTTCAACAACCTATTGAAATCATGTTGGTAATAGGTAATACGTCATTGCCATGTTCGCATATTGCAGTAGGTGACGCACAAGTTCGAGGCTATTGAAATTGGCTTTGGTTGATTTTTCGACAGTAGGTTCTATCGTGATATAACCATTTCCTGGATAACATGTCGATATATGAACAGGAAAAGCTAGGATGATAATTATCGTCAGGAAATGTGAACGATTCTGACTCAAAATACAAAAAAAAATCACCGGACTGCTTAGAAAGCATGTGTTTGCTTGTACGTTAAGCAACCCGGGGACCGATAATTTGAAGGGTTTGAAGTCCTCTCCAGGGACTGGGTAATGAGATTAATGTCTTAAGAAAGGTAAGGCTACAGGTGAATCCACTTGGTTTCTAACACGGGTCCTCCCAGTCACAAGACCACTGAGCCATCATGTGGCGTATCGCGGGTCCAGTCAGCAACCAGTGAAGGGGTCGATGGTGGTATTGGTGGGGGTGCATCTGTCTGGCAGATAAGATGGTTGAAATGTGAGAGTAAATCCCATCAAGTGGGAGGGGGGGAATCATTCGTATCATCAGTTTCTTATCGTGTTGCATTTCAACCCCCCCCCCCCCCCTCATTTTGTCGTTCAGTTTGAGAAAGACAAGATGTCAGGATCAATTTTAACGTTTGTACTTCTTACAAATGTGCCAAATCACATAACAACAACATCAATAACAACAACACCAACACAAATAACAGGATGGCACACTCGTCGTATGAAGTGTGTTTACTATGAATAGATGATTGTGAGAAATTTTAATTACAATTTTTGAAGATGTATCCCTCGAAAAAAAGGCATGGCTTTGTTACTTTAAATAAAATAGTATAACATTGTTCTAGGACACCTCCCCCCTGGACATACACCCCCGGATAACCAACCCCAGTCAACTACCCCCTAGGACAACTACCCCCTAGCGCAACCACCCTCTAGGACAACTACCCCCGAGGACAATTACCCCCCCCCCCCCCACCCAGATAACTACCCCCTATAACAACCATCCTCTAGGATCACTACCCCCGCTCAACTATCCTAGGGGGTAGTTGTCCCTGGGGTAGTTGTCCGAAGGGGGTAGTTGTCCGAGGGGTAGTTGTCCGGGGGTAGTTGTCCTAGGTGGTAGTCGTCCTAGAGGGTGGGTGCCCTAGTGGTAGTTGTACTAGGGGGTAGTTGTCCTAAGGGGTAGTTGGCTGGGGATGGTTATCCGGGGTTGGATGTCCAGGGGGTAAAATATATACGCAATGTACTATGCTATAGTATGACGTACTCTGAAAGAATACCAGACTTATGCCCTATTCCAGTGGTGGGCGACTTTTTTTTCTTCATGAATATGGGCGAACACAATCTATACACAGAGAGCTCTGCTTAAAGCATTAACATGAAAAAACTATAAAGACCTTCATTCAAAATCGTTTTTAGTACCAGTGCAATATGAAATGAAAATTAGAAGAAGAAAACAAATGATAATAAGATCAACCTCCTTATATAAGTTAGGTTTCTGAATAAGGTCTTTAAAAAAAAGTTCAGATTGCCGTTTAGGCGCCAGAACCTGGGTCATCGGTCGGATTCTTTTTCTTTTAACTCCCCCCCCCCCCCCCCCCCGCCCCTCAAAACAACGACCGTCGCCCCAAACACTCAAAACCGGGAACGTCGCCAAAATCTCGCTGGTTTCTAGCTGGTGCAGTACATGGTGTATACACGTACACGAGGCCCTGGTCTACTTGTTTACGCTAGCAGGATTTCGAAACTAGGGCAGAAGACGTGTGAGAATTGGGGAGTAATTTGCTGTTTTTATGCATTTATATCCCATTCAAACAATACAAATACATATTTTTGTATTAATTACAATTTTTCCTAAAAAAAGTTACTATTTTTTTTTTTTTTTTAAGCCGACCGTACATTTTGAGACTTTTGAGTCGGTCGCAAAGGTAAATACAACATGTTTCCTTTGTTAACGCCTTAGCTAGTCATAGCAACGTCATCAGGCTCATTCAAATCCATATTGAGGGGAACGTGGGAAGGTTTTCGATCTTTCCGGATCCATCGTACAGCACACGCACCGGCTATGAGGATAATCAAGGACGCCAGAGCAGCGAAAACTAGGGCACCAGTGACAGACGGCGCCAATGTTGTATCTATGAAAAACGAAAAAATGTCAATCTTATTCACGATGATAATAAATGTTCACATTCATTTATTTCCGCATAGTTCATTAACATGTGACAATTCACAAACGGCCACTAAAGGTTTATTGAAGATGATCACAGTATAGAAATCAATGTGTTATAAGGACAAAGGCATGGAATGAACTGAGGTACATAAAGTAACATGAAATTAAAGTAGATTATTTGTTGTCTGAGTGTAAAAAAGCTCAAGGCCTAAGTCCAATAGTCCAGCAGGATCGAGGTTCAAAAGCATATATCTATCAAATTATATCATCAATACAAATACAAAATAATGTAACAAAACAGAACAATAAAAACGGGAAAAACACAAAGAAACAAAATCTACAATGTGATAATGTGGGTATACAGTGCAAAAGGGTCGTGCAGATACAATTTTTATTTTTTTGAGAAAAAAATGTATATTTTAATTTTTTGTTTGAATGATAATAAATATTCATTACCTAGTCATATTGGCAAAGTAGATCGATGCTGGTCTTAAGGTATGTAATTGAATCTCATACGACTTTAGGTCATGATATCAAGGCTTACACTCACGTACAGATGGAATTAAGTATAGATGGGGAAAACTGTGAAGACTTGCATTGTATAAATATATTGCGCCTAACATGCCTAAAAGGTATGAAAGATCATGGCGGCATACACTTACGAAATATCAAGTTAGAACCACCCCCCCCCCCCCTCCCCACCCACACCCTCCCCCTCCTCGCGCTATGCGTGTATCGGCAAAATCGTGAACGAATGGGCCTCGGTGTAATATTGTGAGTTCCCGGGGTGGATTGGATTGGATAAGTGTTGCGATTCCAAAGTCAGTTTGTTCTAAAAGAATCGTATTCAACTTTAGATAAGAGCCATGGATACAATTAATCATTTCATGAGATGATGAAGGCAGGAACTTAAAACAACAATTCACTCACAACACTGGACACCATTAAATTGAATACCATCGGTACAAACACCTGTCGATGTGTACGTCCGTTTGCACCATCTAGAATCCCTACTATCCCAACTACATGATACTGTGCTAACAAGCATCGGTAGGCCATCTAAGGACGGAACTTTCAATACCTAGAAAGGAAGATATTAATGGAGAAAAGGGCGAATTTAGAAGAAGAACAAAAGTTCAGAAAATAAACATAATAGACAGTAAATAATGATTAAATGTGATGCCACGCTAAAAATATGCAGACCTACAACTCACACTCATAACAGCTCATACACACTGGTTGACACCGTTTTTGTTTTATTACTCTCCTTCTTCTCCTTTGTTTTTAATTTTCTATTTCTTATTTTTATTTTCTACCTTCGTCTTATTCTTCTCGTTTTTGTTCTTCTGCTTCTCCTCTTTTTTCTTTTCTTTTTTTGTTGTTGTTGTGCAACGGGAGATCGATGAAAGAAAGTAGCTACGCGCGACAAAATACGGACAGCGAATTACGCTTTAATCATTACAGTGCGTCCCAGAAAAAACGAAATCGAAAATTATCATAACTTCTTTCATTTGATGTCAATCATATAATACGTATTTCACATATGAGTGATTACAATGAGTGAGAACAATGAGTTTCTACCCTTTCATATGACACCTCAATCAGGAAAAATGAGCAAGGAATGACAAAGTTCTGTTTGTTTAAGTAGTGCTTGCATTTCCATAATTGTATCAAACGAATTCGTTTTCACTGGGTACCTGCCGTAGCAACAAACAGAATTGACAAAAGATTTAACTCCATTTCGTTGACAATCAGCCGTAAACAAAAGACTTCGACAGTGTATATATATATATATATATATATATAATATATTCGTGTGTGTCCATGTGTGTGTATATATCCTCTTTTTAAAATACGTTTCGTCGCAAGAGGAATTGACTTACCTGCCCACCATTGCTGTATCCCTGTTCACTGCATATTAACATAGCCATTCGCTGGTTCATGTCGCAAACACCACCAGTCAAGTATATGCCTTGAAAATTATAGGCATATTTAGCCAGTACTCGACCACCTGACCTGTCGCTTGAAGTGATCACTTCATAAGTGACATCATGGTTGCCGCCAGCTTCCGCCAATATGTCATTGTATTTGACTTCTGTGACCCCTGGATAAAATGATAACAGAATCAGTGGAAACTTGAAACGAATCCCTAGGATATATTTTGATTGCCGACAATATTATTACAAAAGGGCTCAGAGCTTTTACAAATATTTAACAATTAAAAAAAGAAAATGTTAATTTATATAAAATATTTATTAAAAAACAGACGTACCACAGGCGACGCCAGCACCGTGACGTTGTGGGCAATAGGTGGAGCTCTTCGTGTGCTTGCATGACAACAGGGTTTTCTCGTTTCCGTTGCAAGCGAATTCGTTTCCCTCGGTGTTAAGCCAATTCTTTGGTGCTTCAGTTGTACCACGGATATTCATCGTATCATACCATAGCAAAGCATATCCTTCAGTAAACCCCAGCTGTCTGCAGGTTACCAGAGCATCCAGTGCATCCCATCCGTCATAACAGATGTTCCTCCATTCACCTGTCACGTTGACCTGGACAGCGCCCTCTTTGTCTGAAGATCCTCCATACAAGCGAATAGAACTATCAACGGCAACTGGAGTTGTGATAATATAAGGGAAGCTGTCACTCCATCCAACCCAAAACTTTTTGTTGTCAATCACAAGCTCAGAGATAGAGAAGATGAGAAACGTGCATCGCCCTCCCCCTCCCCCTGTCTTCACAAAATGTGCTCTTTTTTGCAGAAATACAGGGATTATCAGTTGGGCAGATGTTTTGCCCCTACCCCATCCCCTTCTCCGACCCCACTGTCCAAACGCCACTGAATCATCATCAATTTGCATAGAAAGGCTAAGAACGATTTAATTCATCTGAATATAATTATAGAGTCTACGTTCTTCAATTAGTTAAAAGTTAATCTTGTTTATCTTTAAAAGCTAATATCGTTTCTTATCCTAACTTCACTCTCGGAATATGTTACCCCAGATACATGTACTGCGCAGCTGTTTGAATCTCATCCAGTTTAGAATAACTCAAATAGATTTAAGTCACAATCTTGTGTGAATGAAAGACTGCCATTTTTTTGGTACAGTTTGTATGCACCTCCTGTTTGATATCCCATCATGAAAATATACTCTTACCCTTTTGTGACAATTTAACAATAATTAATTACAAAATAGGTTCATTAACAAATATCGGCAAAGAGGTTATGTTGTACAAAAACTTACTTGCACTCATGCAGGACAGCATAAACACCGTTGTTTGCAGCCTAGTACCCAATTTCCCGAGGAAAGCCATGGTTAATCTCGTGATCTTATAACTTACTGCAGTGCACATGTATAATCCTCTCTCGTATAATCATTTCCGTATAGTTATCAATATCTATATTACATGACATGCCGGTGGAATACGTTAAGTAGTGTGATTATAATATGCGATAAGCAAAGCATGAATTAATGTATTTTGGACTTTAACCGTTTATGCCCCGTAAAGAAACGTGCTCAGTGTCAGTATTTCAGCCCGGCTGTGTATATTTGTTTTTAATCAGAAAAAAATACGTGTAAAAAAATCTCAAGTGCCCATGTTACTCATGCAATAACAGTGCCAAATGTAGAGTGTGATTGACGAACGTACAGTACAATAAGCGAATTTTATAGTGAATACACCATTTTTTGTTTAGTTTTTTTTTTAACATCACTTTCTTAATCACACTTACACAACAACGGAGGCATATTAAGAGCTCTGGATAAAAACAAATTTAGATGCAGGGCATACTATTAAAGCAAATGGTACCAAAAATAGATGTTACTCGTTGGGATAAGAGTCTGTAAAACAGGTGGAGGCAAAGAGGAGATGTATATCGGTCACAATCGTGACAAGGACTGCCTTTTAATACAAATTAATTCGATACAAAATAGTTGAATACTCGTATACATGTACAAACAAACATAGTCACATAATCTAAACACATACACACTACTATTGCTCCTATCCTACCAATATAAATGCTGACATCCAAACTTATCCCTGAAATGAAATAGTAAAGTAAATATCAACATGTCCGTTTGCCAATATCTACTCAAAAATAGACTCAAACATGATCATTCCCTTGAACGGATAATATATATATATCAGCCGTAGACGAGAGTCTTCATGCATGGCTGATTGTCAACGAAACGGAGTTAAGTCTTTTGTCAAATCTGCTTTTTGCTACGGCAGGCACCCAGTGAAAACGAATTCGTTTGTTAAAATTATGAAAATGTAAGGGCTACTTTAAACAAACAGAACTTTGTTATTCCTCGCTCATTTTTCCTGATTGAGGTGTCATATGAAAGGGCAGAAACTCAACTTTCTAGAAATGTGAATTTTTCTTCGAAATTTAGATACCGCCCGCCAAATGTCTTTTGGGTTTCCTTCCTTAAAATTGCTTTTAATCACTCATGCGTGAAATATGCATCATCTGAGTAGCATGAACTGAAAGAGGAGACTCTAAGCTTTCCAAATATGTATCATTCATTAATTATGGTTGTGATTAAGTTATGATAAAACATCGATACTTCTCGGTTTCGTTTTTTCTGGGACGCACTGTATATATATGTATATCACTATAAGTAATACGCTAAGGCTCCGCGGGGGGCGCGACGTCTCCGCCAGCCTTTGTATTCTATTGTTTTTTAATGAGATCGCCGACCGAAGTTGGTGCAGCTATCTCCTCCTGAACCCTCCCCTCGGGGTACCCGTGCCCGGTGCCGTCGTCCGCGGGAGAGTCTACTCTAGCGAATTGGCTATACTCCGCCCGAGGTCCTCCTCCGTGTCGACGTCCAGGGCGAAAACAGACGCGACATGCATAATGCATGATATGCGTGACGACAGATATACCTCATGGATATTCAACATAACATCCGTAGACACACGACCGATGACTATCCACTCACATTAAGTTGCGTATTAAATGCACGCTGAATGGGTATGACTTACCCCGTGTTGGGTATCTTCCTATATGATATTCTCTATATAGACCGCGCCGTCGATCACACTCATTTCTTTGCAGTTCTCAAAGAGACACACAACAAATGACAAACCACTCACATTATGTTGCGTATTAAATGCTCTATGCAAAGGGCGGGATCACCGAGAGTAAAGCGTCTTGCTATAGGATGTGCTTTAGGATGTGCTTTAGCGCTGCATGGACAAGCCACAGAGATACACACGAAGCTTCCCGTCCACGTCCTAACTTAGAGACCTATTTCCATCATTATTGCCGCGATTTTTATATAGTTTTCGTGAATGGAGGTATGAAATCAAAGCTTATTTTGTGATTATTACGGCCATGTATACAAAATTTTGATTATCATTTTCTAAAGGAAAGTTTTCACAAGAAAACCATTGAACTGACAGTTCAGTCGCAAGCTGCCTTCAATCAACACGCAGTGCAGTGTGTGTGAGTTGAGATGAGCTTGCAGGAAGCTCCAACACCGGGACCGCGCCCCGCAGGCGTCCGACGCCTGCGGCGCCGGTGTTGAGCTTCCTGCAAGCTCATCTCAACTCATTTGACACTTTGAAATTGTTATCTGTTGGTTTGCATCATTATTGCCGCGATTTCAATATAGTTTCGTGAATAGATTTACGAAACCTGAGCTTAGAATTAGTAAAAATATTACTAATGTCTACGTTTTTAAACGACTGTCTGATTTTCTTGTGAAAAATGATTATCGAAATTCATGGTCAGAAATAATCACAATCTAGGTTCATTATGTTACAGTTCTTGCATCAAATCAATGCATGAAAACTTAGTTATTGAACTAGAAAAATGTTTTTTTTTTTTTAAATAGGCAATTATGAAGTAGGAAGCCTGAAACCTTAGCCTACTAAACAAATCTCAACAAAGTGTAGGCCTATCCTTTTATGAATTTATGAAAAAGTAGCCCCAGAAAAAAGAGCCCCCGAAAGTTGAAAAAGTAGCCCCCGAAAATTTCCCAAAAATTTGAAATGGAGCCTCCGAAATGAAAAACTTAATTTTTTGCCTGCGCCCCCCTCTAGAATCCCTTGGATTTCCGCGGGTCCTGAGTTGAGTGTATATATAATATAGGGGTGGGGTCCACGGGTTTCAAGGGGCCATAAACCCCCAAGAGCTCGGGGGTTACATTCTTCAAAGTTGGGGGGGGGGAGAGATCAGATCGCAGCGGGTTGAGTGTATATATAATATAGGCGTGGGGTCCACGGGTTTCAAGGGGCCATAAACCCCCGAAAGCTTGGGGGGTTTAGGCGTTTAATTAGGGTCAGATGAGCATATTTGTAATACTTTATTTGTGACACTTGCGAGTCACTAATTGGCGTGGGGTCAATACGTAGAGTTGCGTAGTGTTGCGTACCAACTACGCTGGCCTACGTTACTATATGCTGAGGGACGGAAAGGGGTACGCAAGATGAACGAAAACAATTCAACATGTTTAATTTTTTTCGCGTACTTTCGGCGTAGAAATTTGACGCAGAAAGTACGCCTTTTTACGCAACACTACGCTACATGCCTACGCAACAGTACGCTACCCTACGCCAGATCGACAAAGCAGTAAAAGCTTTCCACACTACGGAACTCTACGCAGTTCCAGTGGCTTAAAGAATAACTACCGGTACAGTTGGATCGTTTTTTTTATTTTTTTATATAAGGCCAAATTAAAAAAAAAAACATGTTTGGCGTCCTGTTTTTTCGAAAAATGGGAAGGAGGAGGCCCTTTTTTTTCTTTCAAAATGGCCGCTCGGTACATTTTCCCTGACATTCGGGCTATTTTTCAAGATGGCGGCCGACAATTTTTTTTTTTTTTTTTTTAAATCAGAAATACATTTTAGCAGTGCTTTTCATGTTTGTTTTCTTCAACAACAACAAAAAAAAAAAAAAAAAAAAAAAATAGGAGGCGGCCCCCAAATAGGAAGCAGGCGGGGACGCTGTTTTTTTTTTCTTTCAAAAAAAAAATTCAAAAGATATTCAAAAAAAAAAAAATAGGAGGCGGCCCCCGAAAAGTAAGCGGGCGGGGACGCAAAACATTTTTTTAATGGCCTGAATGGCAAATAAAGTTCTTGGTGGTTTTAATTTAGACAGTCTCTATATATCTATTTACACCCCCCGCCCCCCTCTAGAATCCCGCGGATTTCCGCGGGTCCAGCTAGTCACTATAAGTAATACGCTAAGGCTCCGCGGGGGGCGCGACGTCTCCGCGAGCCTTTGTATTCTATTGTTTTTTAATGAGATCGCCTACCCAAGTTGGTGCAGCTATCTCCTCCTGAACCCTCCCCTCGGGGTACCCGTGCCCGGTGCCATCGTCCGCGGGAGAGTCTACTCTGTCGAATTGGCTATACTCCGCCCGAGGTCCTCCTCCGTGTCGACGTCCAGGGCGAAAACAGACGCGATATGCATAATGCAGGATATGCGTGACGACAGAGATACCTCATGGATATTCAACATAACATCCGTAGACACACGACCGATGACTATCCACTCACATTAAGTTGCGTATTAAATGCACGCTGAATGGGTATGACTTACCCCGTGTTAGGTATCTTCCTATATGATATTCTCTATATAGACCGCGCCGTCGATCACACTCATTTCTTTGCAGTTCTCAAAGAGACACACAACAAATGACCAACCACTCGCATTATGTTGCGTATTAAATGCTCTATGCAAAGGGCGGGATCACCGAGAGTAAAGCGTCTTGCTATAGGATGTGCTATAGGATGTGCTTTAGCGCTGCACACAGCAAGCCACAGAGATACACACGAAGCTTCCCGTCAACGCTCAACTTAGAGACCTATTTCCATCATTATTGCCGCGATTTTTATATAGTTTTCGTGAATGGAGGTATGAAATCAAAGCTTATTTTGTGATTATTACGGCCATGTATACAAAATTTTGATTATCATTTTCTAAAGGAAAGTTTTCACAAGAAAACCATTGGACTGACAGTTCAGTCGCAAGCTGCCTTCAATCAACACGCAGTGCAGTGTGTGTGAGTTGAGATGAGCTTGCAGGAAGCTCCAACACCGGGACCGCGCCCCGCAGGCGTCCGACGCCTGCGGCGCCGGTGTTGAGCTTCCTGCAAGCTCATCTCAACTCATTTGACACTTTGAAATTGTTATCTGTTGGTTTGCATCATTATTGCCGCGATTTCAATATAGTTTCGTGAATAGATTTACGAAACTTGAGCTTAGAATTAGTAAAAATATTACTAATGTCTACGTTTTTAAACGACTGTCTGATTTTCTTGTGAAAATTTTACTTTGAAAAATGATTATCGAAATTCATGGTCAAAAATAATCACAATCTAGGTTCATTATGTTACAGTTCTTGCATCAAATCAATGCATGAAAACTTAGTTATTGAACTAGAAAAATGTTTTTTTTTTTTAAATAGGCAATTATGAAGTAGGAAGCCTGAAACCTTAGCCTACTAAACAAATCTCAACAAAGTGTAGGCCTATCCTTTTATGAATTAATGAAAAAGTAGCCCCCGAAAGTTGAAAAAGTAGCCCCCGAAAATTTCCCAAAAATTTGAAATGGAGCCTCCGAAATGAAAAACTTAATTTTTTGCCTGCGCCCCCCTCTAGAATCCCTCGGATTTCCGCGGGTCCTGAGTTGAGTGTATATATAATATAGGGGTGGGGTCCACGGGTTTCAAGGGGCCATAAACCCCCAAGAGCTCGGGGGTTACATTCTTCAAAGTTGGGGGGGGGGGAGAGATCAGATCGCAGCGGGTTGAGTGTATATATAATATAGGCGTGGGGTCCACGGGTTTCAAGGGGCCATAAACCCCTGAAAGCTTGGGGGGTTTAGGCGTTTAATTAAGGTCAGATGAGCATATTTTTAATACTTTATTTGTGACACTTGCGAGTCACTAATTGGCGTGGGGTCAATACGTAGAGTTGCGTAGTGTTGCGTACCAACTACGCTGGCCTACGTTACTATATGCTGAGGGACGGAAAGGGGTACGCAAGATGAACGAAAACAATTCAACATGTTTAATTTTTTTCGCGTGCTTTCGACGTAGAAACTTGACGCAGAAAGTACGCCTTTTTACGCAACACTACGCTACATGCCTACGCAACAGTACGCTACCCTACGCCAGATCGACAAAGCAGTAAAAGCTTTCCACACTACGGAACTCTACGCAGTTCCAGTGGCTTAAAGAATAACTACCGGTACAGTTGGATCGTTTTTTTTATTTTTTTATATAAGGCCAAATTAAAAAAAAAAACATGTTTGGCGTCCTGTTTTTTCGAAAAATGGGAAGGAGGAAGCCCTTTTTCTTTCTTTCAAAATGGCCGCTCGGTACATTTTCCCTGACATTCGGGCTATTTTTCAAAATGGCGGCCGACAATTTTTTTTTTTTTTTTTTTTAAATCAGAAATACATTTTAGCAGTGCTTTTCATGTTTTTTTTCTTCAAAAAAAAAAAAAAAAAAAAAAAAAAAAAAAAAATAGGAGGCGGCCCCCAAATAGGAAGCAGGCGGGGACGCTGTTTTTTTTTTCTTTCAAAAAAAAAAAATCAAAAAAAAATCAAAAAAAAAAAAAATAGGAGGCGGCCCCCAAAGAGTAAGCGGGCGGGGACGCAAAACATTTTTTTAATGGCCTGAATGGCAAATAAAGTTCTTGGTGGTTTTAATTTAGACAGTCTCTATATATCTATTTACACCCCCCGCCCCCCTCTAGAATCCCGCGGATTTCCGCGGGTCCAGCTAGTATATATATATATAGATATATATATATTATGCACGCGTAAACTGGATATATATTGTGCAAATGAATAGTATTGTTGTCCATTATATTAAATCCTTCTTTGAAGGGCGGGGTAGATACATGAGCGTTTTGGACCATAATAGCGATGGCCAAAGCATAATAGCTTCAGCTACTAAGACCGTTTCTATTCAAGGTAATACATGTAGTTAAAATTTGAAATATAAACATGGCATTCCTTTCTCTGTACTCAACGACGCACAGTGGGCCAGAATCGCCTCAAAGTGTGCCAAAATTCAAAATTGGCGAATGTGAATTTTTATATTTTTTTCTTCCGCTTGGGGAAGAAAACATTCTAAAGAATATTTTTCCACCCATATTTTAATATTTAGCGAGTTTTAAAAGTGTCATATACCCCTGCGAACATGGGAAAATCTATATGTTGCTCCAAAAATGATAAAAGAGGCAACTTTACAATAGGTGTTGAGAATTTATGAAGGGAAAAGCAATCAACTTGATACTGCGTGCACTTCTTGCCTATTGGTAACCCAATTAGAAAATACAATGAACAAATTTATGGAAGCTTCATTTTGGGAAAAATGAGCATTAAATTTCACTAAAAAAGGAAAAAAATTGCATTTTTTAATAAAAGTAGCATGTTTATTAGGATTCCGGCCGATTCCCGCAGTGATGTTAATCTCAAAATGTCCGCCCAAACCTAAGCTTTCCATGTATGGTATTTTGTTTTGCTAGAATTTGCTACACTGCATGTGCAGGCGCTTTTCCTCCCCACGTCCATCGATTATTATTAGGCATAATCGTTACACATTTGTACTGTTTACGTTTACGCACAGCCGATTCAACGCTCGTCCGCGTAACCATGACAACGCCAGTGGGCCAGGGAGGAACCAAAGTGCGCCAAAACTCATTTTTGGTGATTTATTTTTCTTCAATTCTCTTCTTGACCAGTTGAACTGTAATACATTGAGGAATACCTCAGTAAAATATTTAATTCCGGTAAGCACAACTAGGGTATAAATTTACTCCTTCAAACAGCAAAATCCTAAATATTCACAGTTTTAGTGCAAAAGTGACTTATTTTATAAATCTTTCAATTTAACATGAAGTTCTTAAGTTATTGATATGAAATTGCTCTCACATATTCCTGATAGTTCATTTCGTTGCATGAATTGGTTAAAATTTATAGAAACACAATCTTCATGATATATTAAAGGTTAATTCACTGAAAAATGGACTAATTATCCATGTTTTTTATAAATCCAGAGGAAACGTTTAGATTTCCGCAGAGTTCCGCTTATATTTTAATACCACCATTTTGACTGATGTCTAAGCTTTAAGTTGATACCAAATTTGTCTGCGCGATCTTGCCCGTTGTCATGTTAGAGCCGATTCCCCTTGCCACATTGTCCCGAAAAATATGTTTGTTTTTAGTCCTCGGCTGAATCATGAAGGATTCGCGGTCATAAATCACGGCGCTTGGGGGGCGCGTTACACTTGTTCTGACACCGCGGACCAAAATAAACACATTTTTCGGGGCAATGTTGCAAGGAAAACGGCTCTAACATAATAACGGGCACAATCGGGCAGCCAAATCTGGTATCAACTTAAAGCTTAGATATCAGAGAAAATGTTGGTAATACCATTTAAGCGGAAATCCCTGGACATCCAAACATTTCCTATGGATTTATAGAAAATAAATCCCCAGAAATTAGTTTTGGCACACTTTGGTTCCTCCCTGGCCCACTGTGCGACGCGGTCAATCCCTACGCCCCATGAGAACGTGCATAGTCGAATTACGCAGACACTATGTGTAAGCCTCTTATATATAAATGAATATAAAGTTGTAAACCAAGTTCAACCCGATCCCTTGTATATCGAAACAAATATCAAAGAGATTATTTTTTGACGTGGTATTTTTAGATCCTAACAAAATAAACGACATAAAATTTTCGATACATATTATACGAAAGTACGGACTCATAGACTAGCAGCGTCTGCCCGTTTCAGTACCGAATGATATTCCCTTCTGAGATGGAGTCTCTCAAAACTTTATCAAATCGAATATACTATATATAGGAAACCCTAATTATATTGCCCAAACTAGAGAATATCGAATGCTAACTAGAATCAACATAGTGGTCAGGCGCGTAACCAGGGGGGGGCGATGGGGGCGGACGCCCCTCCCCCCCCCCCCCAAAAAAAAAAAAACGCCGGCCAAAAAAAGAAAAAAAAGAGAGAGAAAAAAAAAGAAGAAAGGAAGAAGACGTAGGAAGTAAAAGGATTAAGAGTCGAGAACGGTACAACGAATCGTCTTCTTTCTCTAATAATTTAATGAAACGTCAAGGCTTCCGAACTTCGTGCGGGAGTGGGGGAAACTGAATTCAGACAAGGATTAAGAGTCGTTTGAGAATGGTACAACGAATCTTCTTCTTTCTTTAATAATCTAATGAAATGTCAGAGCTTCCGCGCTACGCGCGGAGGAAGGGGAACTTGTTTCAAACAAGGATTAAGAGTCGAGGGCGGTACAACGAATCGTCTTCTTTCTCTAATGAAACGTCAAAAGAAACTGAATTTAGATAAGGATTAAGAGTCGAGAACGGTCTTCTTTCTCTAATGAAACGTCAAAAGAAACTGAATTTAGATAAGGATTAAGAGTCGAGAACGGTCTTCTTTCTCTAATAATTCAATGAAACGTCAAAGCTTCCGCGCTTCGCGAGGGAGGGGGGAAACTTCCCCCTCTCTGCACCCACCCCCCTAGGGAGCGCGCTACGCGCGCTCTGTGGTTCGCACGCTTTGCGTGCTCACTACCGCCCCCCCCTAAAATGAAATCCTGGCTACGCGCTTGATAGCGGCTCATGAACAAGAAATGTATATTATCTCATTATGCGAATTGGGAAAGTCAAAGTGTTCATTTTGGGGGCATTTTTTAAATCATATATTCATAGATCATATTTACCTTAAATTCCTAATATTTTTGCAATGCCAATACAATATGGCGACGGAAATTACTTGGATCACCGTCACAGCTATTTCTTCATGTGTTTCACAAATTATTCAGAAAAACCGATCATATGATAAGAATTTGTAGACTTTCAGCTACCACACAGTATATTTTTCTTTTTAAAAAATTGCAGATTTGAGGATTTGACGATTTTCCGAGAAACCATTCAACAGGCCACAACATTCCACAGGGACTGGATTTGAGAGAAAAACAAAATTTGGTGATCCCAGTACAGTTGTGGCTACCTTGAGTGTAAATAACAAATTGAATTAATGAGTGAAACACATGAGGATATTGCATTTTTGTAGGGGAGTTTTATACATTGAGGTGCATTTTTTTTGACCACGCAGAATAGCAGCGCGAGTCAATGGGCGATCAGCGGGCCATGTCACACATGGCTGAAAAGACAATATTCTAATTCAACAATTAACATATTTCCCACATGCCTATAACAATGAAACTACACTGAATTGTAGTTAAAGGTGTGCTTAAAATATATGTGAAATAAAATTTTAAAATATTGTTTAGTTTTTTTTTTAATACATTTACAAAAATTGCTATTTCTACCAAATGACTGCTGTTGTGTGTGTGTGTTCGCGGGGCAGACTGTTTGCACAGGCAGTGTGATCACCCTATTTGTATTATTATGTATCCTTTGAGGGTAGTCATACTATCAAGCTTTGCTTAGTTTGTCAACCCTCCTCTTGATGTTTTCGATTAGTTACAGCCAGCCTTTATTCTACATATATTCTTTTGTCATGTGTAAATTTGCAATGTTTGTTTCTTATTTATTTGTAAAAATGCAAAAGAAAAAGAAAATCAAACAGAAATAAATAAATCAAATCAAATCAAGCAGATATTCATTGATTTTAAAATCTAACTTTATTTTCATTATTGCAAAGTTGAAATTTTGATTCGACAAGGTTATTAAAATTCAATGCTTGGAAACATTCGCAGTAATGATTATTATAAATTACAAAACGCTTAAATACAGCCCCGGCAAAGCACCTGAAAAGCTCTCCAAACGCTGCTGAGATGTGTGACATCACAGGATGGACATGATTTGCACAAGCAGACGATGTCCCATGACATCTCACACATTTTCAGTGCCTGTTTTTTCATCTTCTCTTGAGTTCTTTCTCTTACTTCACTACCGTCAGGCTAAATGTATAATCTGTTGCCTCACTCTAAACCCCGCGCATGGTTTTATTTTGATGACAAATGCAGCGATATAAAAATAAAGGAATTTGTCGCTTGTAAACAAAATAAGACGCCATTGTACCGTGTGAGTCAAAAAAAAAAAGTTTACACTTAGAAAATTGCAAGTTATTTAAAAATCATATATGAACAGTAAATTAGTTTACATCTTATGAAAGAGTGTTTTATTCCAAATCATTTGGTATCATTTTTTGTGGTATGTGTTCACGCCTGGATGAACAGGAAGCATTGTTTGCGAAAGGGCAAAAATCGACTTGCGCCAAAGTGATGCCTGGGATTAGAGCGCAGTGAGAGAATTAATTGAATGTATCAAATGAAATGCATTGCTTATGCTTTTTGCAGAAGCAAAGTCACACACACGCACAAAAGTTCGTTGATATTTGATATTTGATGTGCACAAACCGAATTAATTCCCAAATCCCAATTGTTTTATTCAAAAATCACATAAGCAACTTTGGCGCAAGTCGATTTGTTTGCACTCTCGCAAACAATGCCTCCTGTTCATCCAAGCGTGAACACATACCACACAAATTATACTATTGGGATGATTCGGGATGAAACACTCTTTCATAAGATGTATAATAATTTACTGTTTATAGATGACTTTTAAAATAATTAGCAATTTTCTACGTGTATTTTTTTTTTTTACTCACACTGTATATTCAGCTGCACACACCGCGGTATGTTCGGCGTTTCAAGAGGGAACACATTCCGTCCTTAATATCATTCCAGAGGTTTTTCAATTTGAAAGTCTGGTTTCTTTGATTTTTAATTAACCCCTATCCTGTGTATTTACAAACAAAATATTTTAGTTATCAGAATCGGTTTTATTTCCCCTTTTGAATGGTTTGAAATGCCATCACATTTATATACACAAAACTCATTATAATTTGAGAAATGATAGCTTTGCAATTATGTTCATTCTTTATGGGATGTCGTCTGCTTGGGCAGTATTGTTGCATTATGTGACGTCATTAAAACATCGTTATTTTTCTGGCGAATCTCTCGTATATCTCAGATGCTATAGAGGTGGTTGTATTCGTATTTTTTTTTATGAATCACCCGATATGTAGTTGACCTAAAACTTGTACGATGGCCACCTGTTAGCTTACCAGTTTCTAGTTATACATTAGTTGACATGTTTGTGATTTTCTTTGAATTTCCACTTTAACAAAATAGTGTTGTAGCGTCGGGTCCTTGTCAAAGCCTTTTGTGTTAAGTGCACCGTTTGAAATACATCATTAGGGACTTTTCGATTTGCCCGTTCACCAGTGGACTGCGACGTATGCGTTCACTTTTGAAGCAGTGCGCATGCGCATCGACGAGCTCACTGTCATCGTTCGTAGCAGAATTCTCGAACGCGTTCGCCGTCGTTCGCAAACTGTGACGATACATGTTCGTAAGCAATCTTTCGTAGGCACGAAACATCACATTGAAGTCACAAAATGGACCCAATTGACCTAATTTGAGAACCGGAGAGTAGTGGAAGCGTGAAATCTCTTAAATTAACACATTTTCGTGTCTGTAAATGCCCTTAAATCAAAATTGTTGCAGAATAATTCATAAAATGAACACTTTTATTTATGCATCGCCAATTTGTTGCAGCATATTTTTCGAGATCAGTCCCATGCACCGAATTTGGTGTGTTGTATCTTTAGCTTCTCGATCTATTTTCGCGCTCACTAGGCAGAATAATTCATAAAATGAGCACATTTTATTTATGCATCGCTAATCCGTTGCAGCATAATATTTGAGAACAGTCTCATGCACCGAATTTGGAGTTGGATCTTTAGCTATTCGATCGAATTTCGCGCTCATTAAGCGAGCGTCGTAGTTGTGTAAAATCGGAAAGGTAACGAACAACAGTCAGTGTGCCTCGTCAACCCTGCTTAAAAATGACTGCGTACGTCGCAGTCCACTTATGAACGTGCAAATCGAAAAGTCCCTAATGTATGTGGCAACAGGGTGGGGTATATGGCTAGTCTTTCATACCAATCACCTGGTTACACGTATAATAAGAACCCTTGTAGCGTCGTCTCATACATTCGCACTTTTATCGTTTACATTCGTGATCTCTGTAATTTTTCATTTATATATGATTACTTTTCATTAATAAACTAGAAATATCGCAATATGTATTGCCGCGCAATGCGAATGTATCCCCCGACAGAGGCAGCAATTTTGTGTCATCCTTATGTTTGAAGGAGGGACACATATTGCTCCGGTTGTCTCATTTTCGCTCGCTGGAACATTGCCAGCACAAACCACTGACCTCTACCTCCTGGACGGATCATCGCCCATTCCCATTCACTATACGTTACGTACTAAAAGGCCGTATTGTCTGACCGTTCATGAATATTCATGTTTTTGCTTACCTCGGCAAAATGCTTGCCTTAACTAAATGGAAAAATTACGGTGGGGGGTCGGATGAAATGGACATAATGAACAAATCAGAACTGATCTTTGATAATTCATGCGTCTTATCCTTCGTGTGCTTGACTTATAACCTTTCAAACGCGTGGTAAATTGAGTCCAAAGTTCGACTCGTTGTACATGTGTTATACATTGCGTCTCAGAAAAAACGAAACCGAGAATTATCGATGTTTTATCATAACTTAGTCTCATTTATAATTAAGAGATGACACATAATTAGAAAGCTTAGATCCTCCTCTTTCTTTTGATGCAAAGAAAAAAAAAGGGGGGGGGGTTTTAGAAGGGTTTTCTTAAAAATACACACATAAAAAGTACCAAAAGGGGGAGTTTAACCCCCTGAACCCCCCCCCCCCCCCCCCCCCCCCTGCGTACGCACCTGGAGGTGTCTAATGAAATGGCAGAAACTCAACTTTCCAGAAATGTGATTTTCTCCTTGAAATTCAGATACCGTCCGCCAAATGACTTGTTGGATTCCTCTCTTCATATTCATATTAATCACTCATGCGTGAAAGAGGAGGATCTAAGCTTTCTAAATATGTGTCATTTATCAATTATAATTGTGGTTAAGTTATGATAAAACATGGATAATTCTCGGTTTCGTTTTTTTTCTGGGACGCACTGTATAGGCAATGGCGAGCTTGCGACCTATTTTGATGAAATAACGGTGGGTGAACTTTCAAAAGTCAATGAGACATGAGAGTTCCAATGAAAGATCTAGTGATAACGTCCGTCGGGGTGGATGTGCTTTTCGTTTAAACAAAAAATGAATTATTAACGATATTTTGTGTAAACGTCCATAGGCTAACATGTTAGGCTGCTGACTCTGACGATAGGGGGCGTTGTCAAATGAGACTAAACGGAGCTATATGAAGATCCCCTCTCCCCTCCTTGAAACAAAAGGATAACGCACAGATCGCCAGTGGCTCAGATTATTGTCAAGACTAGGAGCAGCATTACTAAACAATCATGTAGATTAGAATATAATGCATTTCTGTAGAAATTTTGAAAGAAATATGTTAAGAAATGTGGCAGTTAGAGTGCACAAAAGACAGCCACCAAAAGATGACCTTTGACACTATAACACACGGTACACAGATGGCCGCATCACCAAACACTAAAGATGTGTAGATTACACTAAGACACACCTCCATACAAAATTTGAAAGAAATCCTTCAAGAAATGTGGCAGTAACAGCGCACAAAAGAGACAAATGACCTTTGACCGGATAAAGGATGGAACAACGAGGGCAGCATCACCAAAACAGAAAATGTGTAGATTGTACAAAGATACATCTAGATAAAAAAAAATTGAAAGAAATCCGTCATGAAACATAATATGACCTGCAGAGCGCACACTAGATACCCAGCAACATATGAGCTTTTGACCCTATAAAACACGGGACACTGTTGGCAGCATCACCGAAGACAATAGGTGCATAGATTTCATCAACATACACTTCCATACTCAATTTGAAAGAAATCTGTCGAGAAATGATGCAGTTAGACCGCACACTAGAGTGCACACAAGACATCTATCAAAATATGACCTTTGACCCTATAAAAGATGGAACACTAGAGGCAGCATCATCTAAATCTCTAGGCTTGTAGATTATACCAAGATACACCTTCATTCAAAATTTTAACGAAATCCCTTGAAAAATGTGGCCTATAGAGCGCACACAAACCATCCAAAAATATGTAGCCTTTTACCGTATAGAAGACGGAACATTGGGGGCAGCGTCACCAAAAGTTATAGGTGTGGAGATTATACTAAGATACACCTCCATACACAATCTGAAAGAAATGTATTCAGGAATGTGGCAGTTAGAGCGCACACAACAATATGACGCGGCGGCCTACCGGAGCGAGGTGATTGGCAGCTCCCAGTGGAGAATCAAGCGCCATGTCGGTACTGATTAATACGTTTCACTGGAAGACTGCCATCCCGCTGGAGACGGCAGTGAAAAGGTTGACTTGTCATGCAAGAGGTGCATGAGGCACGGAAGATTCTCGAGTGCGGAGAAGAGCACGAAAGACGAGTTGACTCGACTGTGGTGGTAGCAGGAGTGAAAAAAATCTCGTGGTGTTGAAATACGCGGGGTGAACGATGCGCTGAACCACAATGCGTGATTTGAGGGATGAACGCACGTGGTCCGAATAAATGAATATAAATAGGTCGCGTAATAGAACATGTACACGACAAAAGTGCAAATGTATGAGACGCTACAACCTTATCATTACAGTTACAATCAACAGTAAACCGGCTAAAGATCTGTAACAAGTCATGGTTCTGAGTCAGATTGACAGGCTATGACATCACCAGGCTCGTTCTGAAGAGCGGCGTGTGGAATTTTTCGATCTTTCCGAATCCAGTGTACACCACACGCACCGGCAATGAGAATTAAAATGGATGACACGCCAGCGAAAACGAAGGCTCCAATGACGGACGGTATCTCTGTTGTATCTGCAAACAAACACACAAAACAATTTTGTTTTTGTTTTTATATTACAGGTATTATACACAGTTCAAGATTCAAGCTTCACGTTTTACTATTGTCAATGATAATACGGATACTTGACTTCTATTGGCTTACCTTCAAGTTTTAATTTCTTCGTTTAAAAAGAAAATTAAGAACTGTTGTTTTCTAAAGTTTCATCATATGCGGGGTCTTGATTGTTGTAGTTTTAAATATCAATGTCAGAACCGGGCAGTGAAATATTAACCGTCCGATTTTTCTTTAATTTCTTTTAGGGTAAACGTTCTGTTTAACCTAAATGATTTGCCTGATAATCTTACAATGCAACAAACTAGAAATGCATCTGAACCCTTTCGGTTCCATGGACAGCAAATCCCAGCAAGGAATAACAGAACGGTATTGTAAATGTGGACTTGAATATGCTATTCTTTCCTGAATCCAAAATACCTGAAATATTTCTTGAAAGTAGTAATGAGGAACATATTCAGAGCCAGATTTATGCAATATTGGATCATTGAAATAAACATAATTTTTTTGTGAATATGGAGGCATATTTTTAATGTTGTAGTTGTAATAGGGAACACACCACGATCAAAATGTATTGAACATTCGATCAAAGACGTAAAATCAAGGACATTAATTTTACGGAGAAAGTATATTTATAATTTTGTTGGAAAATCTAGAGGCAGAGATGAGGCTATGTGACATAAAAATACAAAAGAATACAAAAAACACAAGAACAATGATACAAATGTTGACTCACAACACCGCACTCCATTATATTTGATGCCATCAGGACACACGCCCCATGATGTCAACTGGCTTTCGCAGTAGTCTAAACTCCATGAGTTAAGACATGTTATCGTGCCGATAAACATTGGTAGGCCTTCTGGTGTTGGGACTTTGGTTTTCTAAACGGTACGAAGGGAACGCAAATAATAGCATCTATAAAACATTAAACTGCGAAACAATATATGATTTTATACAACGCCTACTAAGATTCTTGCAACCTCATTGGTCAATTCTTGATCACATGACATGCGCTAAAAGTACCATTGAACGGCATCATTGACGCGGAGTGCAATTTCGTTTGATCCTTTCGCACCATTGCACTCTGACGTCACTAACGATGTACAAAGTATATGGTGAGCTAAGTGACGTCAGAGTGCAATGGTGCGAAAGGATCAAACGAAATTGCACTCCGCGTAACAATAAACATAAAGGTTGGTACGCGCGGCGCATGGTACGCGCGTGGTTTGCTGCCTGCTTAATAGTGCGCGCTCACTATCAGCAATTTCATCAATTGAAAACAAACAAAAAATCGCTGAGATTTAGGCCTAACTAGGAAAACTGTTTTAAGCCCGTTAACGTCCGAGGTGTTGTATAAAACAAATAGTGAATGGTCTTTATTCGTTCAATGGAACAATATTTTGCATTCGGTGAAAGATGAGACGCTCCATTCAACTCGGCTGCGCCTCGTTGAATATAGCGTCTCTTATCTTTCACCTCGTGCAAAATCTTGTACCATTGCACTCATGCCCATTCACTATTTGTATATTATACAACACCTACGTGGATCCTTGTCATTTGATTGGAGGATTGTTGGTCACATGATATTCAATAGATGGTATATTGCACGGTCGTGCATTTTTGGTTATATGCGCCGTGCATTTTTGGTTATATGCAGACTGCGTATACCTATCAGTCGTGCGCGCGCGTATCCCTGCGTGTATCTGACGCGAAGGCAATCTCAATGTAATCGAGAAAGCTTGACTCCAACTTTAATTTATCTTTAATATAAGGAGTAAATCATGATTTGTTGATTAACGTTCTATTAGATCTTCTTCGATGTTGTATAAAACAAATAATGAATGTTTTTCATTCGTTCAATAGTGCAAATATTTTCATTCGTTGAAAGATTAACGTTAATTCTATTCAACTCGGCTGACGCCTCGTTGAATAGAATGTTTATCTTTCAACTCATGAAAATATTCGCACTATTGAACTCATAACCATTCATTATTTGTATATTATACAACGCCTACTAAGATTCTTGCAACCTCATTGGTCAATTCTTGATCACATGACATGCGCTAAAAGTACCATTGAACGGCATCATTGACGCGGAGTGCAATTTCGTTTGATCCTTTCGCACCATTGCACTCTGACGTCACTAACGATGTACAAAGTACATGGTGAGCTAAGTGACGTCAGAGTGCAATGGTGCGAAAGGATCAAACGAAATTGCACTCCGCGTAACAATAAACATAAACGTTGGTACGCGCGTGGTTTGCTGCCTCCTTAATAGTGCGCGCTCACTATCAGCAATTTCATTAATTGAAAACAAACAAAAATCGCTGAGATTTAGGCCTAGGAAAACTGTTTTAAGCCCGTTAACGTCCGAGGTGTTGTATAAAACAAATAGTGAATGGTCATGAGTGCAATGGTACAAGATTTTACACGAGGTGAAAGATAAAAGACGCTATATTCAACGAGGCGCAGCCGAGTTGAATGGAGCTAAAAAATGTATTTATATTAAAATGCCATGCACAGCTACATGTTTTAAAAAGATCTATTAGGAATAAACCATTGTCAAAATCATTCAATAAATTGAGGTAAAAATAATTATTCCACCATTATGACCAACAGTGTAGAAGGATTAATTAATCCAATATAAAACGAAACCCTACATGTCCAAATATATGCGCCAAGTTTTTCTTTTCATGAAGCCTCCATCCATTTGATGGTGATATCCCGATAAATTAGCGTTCCAAACGAAATATGTAACCCGGAATCGCATTCTCAAACAGGGTCAAGGCTAGGTATTGAATCATAAACATAAATTCCATATCTTAAATGTTAATTATTTACATACACATCTTGGTTCTTCTTTTAAATTGTGTGCCAAATGGCAACAACGATATATATAATTAAAATACTAGAACCAAAGGAAGCGTTTTATCCAACATTCAATATGACATGACCAATGCATTTTAGTCTGCCTCACTAATGTAGGGTCAGACTTTGCTTTTCTAGCATCATGAACAAAAAACGTGTTCGAATTAGTCACAAAATCCCCAACATCTCCCTCCCTCTCCCACTCCCACAAGAAAAAACGATGATAATAATCAATAAAATGTAAAACTGAATAAACTAATAAAATACTCTGTAGTTATGGCATATTATCTGTTCCTGTCATCTTCTGTGATCTAATGCGTATCCTACAACGACATTGTTACACTGTACTGTGTATATTTGGAGTGTACCACCCAATAAATTTGTTGTCTTTAATGCTCAAGAGACGGTTCAACAAATTATTGTTTTGTTGTTGGTGTCTGATTCATTTTTAAAACTTAATTCTCGAACAATAAACCAATACACATTGGCTTACCTCTCCACCATGACTATATCCATGAGCATCGCATATCATCATAGCCGCTCGCTGATCCATGTCGCATACACCGCCAGTCAGATGTACAGATTTTTGGCTGTTGCTGTATGTAACAAGCAATTGGCCATGCGAGTTGTTTGAAATGCCGACGGTATATATAAAATGTCGAGAATAGCGTGAATACGGGTCGGGCGATATATCAGCATTGGCCAGCACTTCATTGTATTTGGCTGCTGTGATGCCTGTAGAAATGACAAGTGGAAGGTTGTGGTGAAATATCAATGGAAATTTTGGAAGAAATCGAGACATTACTTTTAAAAGAATAATTTAAAAAAATTCTCCGCTCATGTCCACCTTGAGTGCAAAGAGTGTTATTTTCCTTCAATATTGCAATATTGCATGTGACTAAAAACGGGTTTATAACTGAATAAGTACTCTCGAAAACTATAATATAAGAAACAATATCAACTATCTGGTATAGATTCTCTTTTGTCAGACATATAAATATACTTGCTAGCACTTAAATCGCCAAAATTGTGGAAATCATGCATACCACAAGCGACTGTCGCTAATGTTGGACAATATGTGTCGTGTTTCGTGTACTTGCAGGATAACAGGGTTTCCTCGTTCCCGTTGCAAGCGAAATTGCTTCCATCTGTTAAAAAGGTAGGTTCTGGCGCAGGTGTCGAATGATAGTAATAATAGGGAGGAGGACTTTGCTTCGACCAAAACATAGCATATCCTTCAGTAAACCCCAGCTGTCTGCAGGTGACCAGAGCATCCAGTGCATCCCATCCGTCATTGCAGATGGTCCTCCATTCACCTGCCACGTTGATTTGAACGAATCCTTCTTTATCCGAAGATCCTCCATACAAGCGAACAGAACTATCAACAGCAACTACATGGGATTCAGAAAATATCAGGAAAAAAGCTATTACATAGAGCTAATCTGAAGATAGGGTATATGAAAGCAGAAAAATATTAGAGAAACAGAATGTCAAAGAAATATTCCTCGTGTTTTTTTACCCAACGTAGCAAACATTTTACTTATCTTTTTTTAGAGAGCGGATACATATTGATGATAGGCGTTTTTCGCAGTGTAAGTCAGGAAATTGTACATCTACATCTTTCCACGAACATCCGAAAGTGTCATGACTTTAAGTGCTCATGCAATGATGCTTTGAACAATCAATGAGAAACAGTCCGCCTCATAATTTAATTTCGACATTTATCAATTTATCAATTTCGATCCATTAAAACCTCATCGACATGCGTGCTTTACTTACATGCTCTCTTGTAAGACATCAATAATAGAAAGACCAATGTCTTCAGTTGAAAACTCGAGGTGTGGAAGAAAGCCATGCTGAATTACCGACATGAATTTTCTTTGCCGATCATCTTGTGTGTGTGTGGTATGTCAATCTCTTCACGGCAACCCGCAGTAACCGTATGTCATTGAAATCGCGTGCGTTTTTCCTCATGTAATAAACAAATACCAGGACAGGGTAGAAATGTATTGTCGCTGGACTTTGAATCAAATATGAGCGAAACTATAGTGTGCATACATGTAGAACATTACTGCTCTCCTTACCCTCCGACCTCAGAGTCAAATTCACAGTGGTGACAGCAAGCGCTAATGCAGTGTGTGTACATGTATACTCACTAGCTCATATGCGCTGACCTTAAATGAAGCTAGTCAAGTACACGTAGAAGCTAGTCTGTTTATCCAATGCACTAGAGGTCAGTGGTCCAATGGCGGTAATGCATTGTAAGGGAATTCCCCTGAGCGTATCAAAGATGATAGAGGGCGTACTTGGAAAACAGTTTTTTTTACTGAATGTACCTACCCTATTTTAAATAAAACTTGAATAAATAATTAATAAATAAATAAATAATGGTTTGCGTAATATCCAATTGGCAGAATTACAATAACATGTAAACTATATCAGTAGTTAGTTGAGAACACAACAATTCAGTTCATCTATTTAAAACATTGATAAAAGGCCAGGACATCATAGTACATGTATATGACACACTTTAAAAATAAGATATTTGGTAGTCCAAGTAGCGTGACTAATATAGCGAGTGTTAACTAGATCAGGGAGTTGACTAGACATACAGATACAGATGACTCAAAACAAATCAATAATATAAAGTTCGGGATGGTATTTTATTAATGATGATACCGATAAGATGACGTGGTTAAAGGTAATACAAAGTTTTGGTTTGGGGTCATGAATTTGGTTCAAATGAACAAATTGGAAGCATAGGCGATCCTACAATATTCAGTGATCGTTGTCGCGGTTGAAATCGAGTCTAAAGTGATGAAATTGTAAATAATAAACTCATTATGTTGTATAGCGCCCTCTCAAGGTCAATATATTAATTTACCTATAAAACAATGTTCTTTGAATAAAATCGACCGATTTGCTATTACCGTTTGGAATATATATATCACAACTACATATTCTGAAATTTTTATGGTCGCAGCTACCATCGTATGGTCGTTGGCGCTATTTGAAAATTATCAAAATTTACCGGGAGCACCGGTAAATTTGTATATTCAATTTTTCTCGAAAGCAGAAGTGTTTTAGGGGCTAATTTTTGTAGTGCTTATAATACATCCATAGGGGCATCCAGATATATCAAATTTGTAAAGAATCAATATCCAGCCAATTTTCAAAATTACCAAAACTTTGTAATACCTTTAATATAGCAGCCACCCCTCTGTATACGCCAACAATAGGCAGGGGCATTCACTGTCAGGTGAAGACCAGAAAAAGAAGAACCCAGATTTGTTATTTCACACACTATATACTGTATGTGCTACGACCGTTGTTACTCCTCATATTGCTAGGTAAGGGAAGGTAGGAGTGTGTCCGAAGAAGACCACTGAGTTGGGAGAGAGGGAGAACTGAGAGACGAATAGGAATGTATACATTGTGAAGGATGTTCATTTCATGAAGGCCTAATAAGCCTTCTTACAATAAATATTTAAAAAAACATAAATAGCAAATATAGAAAACAACATTAAGAGTACTATCTACTGCATCGCCGATGATTCTCACAGACCAGTAGTGTAGAACGCCGGTTACGTAGGGGCGCGTTACCCCTTATTACAAGCTAAACATATGAAATTATGCATGTATTTGCATAATTAAAATGAAGAATAACTTTGAAATATAGCGTGTTGTGTAGAAAATATGTAGATAAAGTCATGATAAGCATGAGTTGGTACATACAAGACAGGTCAAGTTCAAGATCACTTTATTCAATCCTTTAATTGAAAATATACAACATAAGTAAGGTAAATAAACATTATAATTTCTTTAATTAATATCAATATATAACAAGCAGAGAAGACAAGAAGAACAAGTACATTAATGAAAGTAAATGATTCGGAAACAGGACAGGAAGGCCGGGCCTTATGTAAAAGCCTGTCTCCAGTGATAGTATACAAAACTATGTACATTATTTATATTATAAATTATTCAATAAAAAGGGGGGAAATAAAATAATATACTTTCATACAAAACTGTATATTTCATGACAGAATATTGATAACAACGTTTAATATGCGTGCAAAGATTTGAAATATTAACAATGAAAATAATTTGATATTTGGAGTTCTGTGGAGAATATAACTCTTACATAATTGATAAATCGGAAATAGTACTATTTTGAATAATGGATATAATACATTTGAGACAGGTTTAAAGGGATTGTTGAGTTCTGTTGCAGAGGGCGCTACTCAAACAAAATTGTGAGATAATGAAAAACTGAGTGTCAAATTTAAAAGAACATACAATTTAAATGACAAAATCATCTTTGTTTGATCAAAATCGGTTCAGAGATAATTTGACAGAGCCGTTGAAAAAACTAAATAGCGCAATTTACGTCGTATTTCAGCTAATGCTGATGTTGGCTTATTTGTTTGCATTTTCGTGTTGGTTATATTACGCACATCCAGCCGGTCCATGTATTGTTATTTTTTAATTAAATAATTAATTAACGGTCACCGTATTTTGGGGAAAGTGGAGCTGAATTGGTATGATCGTATTGGCTAAATTTCACACATTTTGGGGTCTTAAATTACCTTCATAGCAGTTTTAGGTTTTAAAAGGGCACTAGAAATGTCGTAGATATTAAAGAATAAGAGCGATAACCATGCACTTAGAAGGCATTTGCGGTCTGAAAACAGAACTCAACTATCCCTTGAATTACAGCTGTTACACGACTTCTTCCTTTTTCTTATTTCCTTCTCTTCAAATATTTAATGCATTAGAGAAAAAAGACAAACAATCTCCATCCACACGATTAAACTTTGTATGAAAAAAATTATGTTTATCCATTGATTGTTACATACAGAGGAAAATCTTGAGGAGTAATGTAATTAATGCCTTGCATTTTTGTTCAATACTTACGATCTAAGGATACTTAGAGTGAGGTGTCTCGAAGGGAGTGACATTATTTCGTTTTCACCTAATTATGTTCTGAATTTAAAGGTACTATGTCCCTTTTGCAGCCAACCTCAAATGCTGTAGAACTTTGCAGGAATTATGAATATGTCATGTATGTCCTATCTGTGAAATTTAAACGTTAGCAGTGTCCCCAATTATAAAATTATGCAAGGAAACCCGTTTACTTACTAAACTTCACTGTCAGACACTATTGAGTGACTGACTAGCTTTTTTCTTCTTTGGTAATAACATACATGACAAGAGTTGTAAAGGGTACATGAGCATTTGTCTACATCAATAACCCACTTCTTGTGATGGCCAAAATTAAACTGATTGAATCTTTGCGCAGCATAAAACGTATGACCATTTGGTACAATTGTCTGAAAATCAAGACTATTACTTTTGGGCTCTATAGCCCCAAAGTCGATTAGACAACTAATAGTCGTTATTTTCCCACTTGAAGACAATTTCAAGCCCCACCTTTTTTAGGGAAGTTCTAAATTAGTATTATCTTTCAAATGCAGTTGGAATTTAACTTTTTCATTTTTTTGGCCTGCAAATGGGACATAGTACCTTTAACAGCCTTTTAGTATAACATATTGTTAACATTGATAAATCATCAACTGATATTCATATTTTCTGATTGTCACAGTCACTTATAGCCTAGTAAATCGGTCAGACGCTTGGGGTAAATGCCTTTTTTTTCATCCAATAATTCATAACTTCGAGTGGACACAAGAGCGGTCGATCATTTGCCTTTCTTGTTAGGCTTGGCGTACAGATCCTCCACCGAGATATCGTGATTGTTACCAGCTATGTTAACATTCGCCTCTAGACCAGGAGAACGAATATCCAGTTGATCATCTTGACTTTGTACGGGCTCTACCACCTCCTCGATTTCGTCGTGTAAGTTGCGAAGATCCGCGTAGTCCCCTACAAATGAGCAGGACGGGTCAAGGCCGCATGGAAGACTTGCCGTAGCACACCCAGGTCCCTGGTTTACGTCTTTCACCGTGTGGTAGATACTCTCATAGTCCTGCAGTCCATCAGTTGCAGAACGGCATTTCTTTTGGTTTTGAACGTCCTTAGATGGGCACCATGTTACCCGCTGGCATGTTGGTGTAACCACTGCGAATGATGAGTTTTGTTGGGAACCACCATTGTTGAGCTCTGCAGGGAGTGAATGGCAATCTGTCTTACGGTTAGAAGCTTCTACATGTCCTCTTGGAGGTAACGACGGTCGGTTGACAAGCGCTCCAGAGATATCACCGGTGTAATCATCCCCAACATCGACATGCTGGACTTGACTGACATTCAACCGGCAGCCCTGAAGTGAATGATTTGAATTCGATGTCGCAAGAGCGGTGGGTGCCACTGCTTGATTGTCTCTCCTCTCGGTAGCAACACCCTCTCCACGATGTGGATCGTACCGGTAATACCGCAGTCGCAAGTTTCTCTCACCATTTACATTCATTCTTTGGTGCGCGAGATACATACATGATGCAATGGTAAAAAGTATTGTAACGCTTGCTACTATGGATAAAAGAGTAGCATATTTCAAATATTGGTAATCTTGACTTGTAGTGGTAGATTCACTTGAGTGGAGATGGACCTCAGTGTTACTCTGTGCCACAGATGTTGTGATTTCTGTGGAATTATACGTGTTGTCTGTTGAAACTTTCGTTGTCAGAGATGGCTCCGGCGTGTTGCTTGTTATAGTTGGTCTATATGATGAGCGATCAATCTGGGTTGGTGATACACATCCATGAGTTATAGTAATTGTTGTCTGCAACCAACCTTGTTTGACATTAGCAGTATAACAAATGTCATATTCTTCCACTCTCACCTTTGTGATCCTGTGTATGTTTATCGAGCCCCGTGTCTCTAATCCACATATAAGTATAAAACTATTTCCACCAGCCATGCTAGCGTCTACAAGAGTTGGTTCGCCCGGGTGCAGCTTCAGCGTTTTGAAATTAGTCGTTATTAGCCAAACTTCCATCATATGATGTCCGCAGCCAAATTCTGATTCATTAGTCACGATAATTCCCGAATCCAAAAATATTGGGTAATGGCAGACGTGAGATCCATGCGTTGATACCAACCGACATTCGATAGGCATAAGGGCCCTTGTCAAAAGGGCATTCAAACTCGTCATCAACTTTACCGTGCTGCTTGCACTGTAAGATTGAAAGCTGCTTAACGCATTCAATGTATTGTTTGAATGTGAATTAATGTGAACTTCTGAACCATTGTCCAAAACTGTTAGCACAAGTGTAGTTTCCCCGTAGCTGTACAACATCGCCTCGCATGAAACCTCGATTTCTAAAGAGTCATATCTCAGATTCATATCACAAGTCGGCTCATTGGCGATCGGGTTAGTGACAGTAAGGTTCAAAACTAAAACACTGTTTAACACTACCGATGATTTGTTTTTGAGAGAGGCAAAGTATGCCCCTGAATTTTCTGGTGCCAAATTACCGATTTCAAAAGTAATGTTTTTGGATCCTTTAATAGGAAGTTGTAAGTCATAAGGATGAGTAGTTCTACAACGTTTGTAGGAACAGTGCCCGATTTGTGCTTCACTTTTCTCCAAAATAAAAGACTCACCGGATTGCAAATCACCACCTAGTTTGCAGTATGCTTGAACGTAACCCCTTACCGGTTTTGTAATTTCTTTTTCTCCAGGAAAGCACTCGAATGAATCTGTGGTACGGATGATGATACTGAGAGAACTCACTGCAAGTAACAGGGCCATGTTCGAAGGCATTTTGGACTCCTTGGGTATTCACTTTGTTTCCACAAGGACTTTGGAATACGAAGGGTTTGTATCGTTATACGTAAAGGTTTACTTCTTGCCCGCCTCGTTCTTGTTGATCTACGTCAACTCTTGACCTTCTTCACGCAGAATATTATTTGAGTTTGAATAAGTTGTGACGATGAATCCTTCTTCACATCCTCCCTTTACTAAGGCACTCTAATTTGGAAGGATAACAGGAGCCACCTCAGCTTTTTGAGAAATGCGATGTTATGATTATACAAAGTGTTAATGAGGGCCTGAAGAACGTTGCAAATAGGCGGGTCAGAAGCACGGTCGGATACTCAATAAGCAATGACAATTTTATCCAGGAAACGTTCCTTTTATATTTAGAGGGCTGTTGGCGAAGAGCTGCAAACTGAAGTTTGGACCAATAGCAGTTTGCTATTGGTCGACCATGCTTACGTGCTATGAAAGCATGATTTAATTAAGCATGAATATTCATGAAGTAGATAATGGTTGATCTAGCCAATGATTGGACAATGGACGTGAATTTCATTCTGGAAAAGGGAGTGTCTCGTCAGCTTTCTCCTCGAGTCGAAACCTGTGATTTACAATTCTACTACTTTAATATATGTTTTGTTTAATATATAAATATATCGAGAAAGTGTTTTAATTTTCTTCGGTCAGATATGAAACAATGAGCATTTATACATAACACTGTTGCCCACTTTGTGAAGGGTACTTTAGTTAAGCTAAACGTTCGACTTGAGAACACTGACGGTTTGGTGAGTTCGTCTTTCTCACATCAGAATCAATTTGTGCCTTTGAAATATGCTAACTTATCTACAAACAGATTACCCGTGGAATTTGAAATATCTCAGGAATGCCGAGATAAGACTTGATAATTAATGCGTATTTATAGGGACATACAGCTAATTTTGAAGTGCAAAGTGAGATTCCATAAAGAAGACAAAATTATACTTAGGTCCATAGGATTGTGCAATAATGCCGAAGTAAAGATAAACATTAAAATTACTACATATGTATATGTTTATCAAATACCAGCCTAGTTTGTTTTTCTCCTTTTAAATATGTTCACACAAAATGTAATCAATAAACGTTAACGTAATATCGACACATGCGGCCTATCTATCTATTGATACAAGAAGCAGAAGCCTTGTAATATCCCTCCTTCCCCTCTTTTGTATACTATTTCTAGTTCCTTTTTGTAGTTACGAATTTGTTAATATAATTACTCATTATTCCATTAATATCATTTGAGTGGTCCACAGTTGTACAAGCATTGCTTTTTAGTAGACCCCTCTGTTTCGAATATGTATTCATTAATTGTTGTAAATGATTATAATTGATTTGTAATGTTTTGTTAGAAACAAAAATAAAATTGAACTAAATTGAATTGAATTGTTATATTCATAATGTTAGCTTCAAGATGTCGACCGAAATATTTCCTTCTAGGTGGCCTTTTTGTAAATTACTCATCAAGGAAAATGCCATAGTAAAGACTTTACCTCCATGCCCTCTCAAAATGGCGGCACCTTTCAAACTCAAAATGAGGAGTAACATTTTAAGTCACCAAAATCCCTATTTTGAAACCTTGGCCACCGTCTAATGTGTCGATCAGCGACGCTTCTGCACATACTGTAATTTTGTTGTCTTAAACTTGTTTCGGTTTGAATTTTATTATTGCACATTTTAAAGCCATGCACCTTTACACTTGAACGATTGATTACGATTTAAAGGAAGCACAATGCCTCTCATAGATTATAAATGTATCTGTAGTTTACAGGACCATAGTGTACCAAGTGCTCTCGACTAGGAATTTTGATCGGTTTATATCATTTCGAAACCATCTTCCCATTACTTGAAAGGGATGGCATTTTCTTTGATATTAATCATCGACAAGGAGGGAAACTTGCTAGGCACAATGTTCATCGTAACCTTTTCGGTATAATAATTTTAAAGTTTTGTACTGAAGTAGTCAGTGGTACAAATACTAATTCTGAAATGTGAATGTCCTGGCACGAAAACGCTCTTTTCTTAAAATCATGAATATAGGATGTATCAATCATTTCCTCTTGAAAATTACATTTTGGCCTCTCTTTCTACAAAACGTTGACACGAAAAGGGAAAGTTTAGGATGAAGTCACAGTACAGCAAAAGAGGCATCGACAGTAAATATTTATCTATCGGTTACTTAATTTACTATGCACTTTTTCTTTATTTTCTAACAAACAGGGGCAGGCCCATTTAAATATCATTTGTCATGTTATATGCAAAGAACTGTGGAAAACAATTACATTTTTTATCTTGGAAATGTGTATGAATATACTCTGCAATAAAAAGAAAGTGTACACTCTTTATTGTTCAAAATCTTTATCATAAATCATCAATCATATATTTTTGAAAATCAAAATCAAATTGATGGAAAATGATTACTCAACCAATATCAAATTAAGAACCAGGTTTTGACTATCACGGTGAGGTACGCATATTCGTTTAAGAGTTAGAAGGTCTGATTAAGAAAATTACCAAATTAGAGGAAGCAATTCAAATGTTAATGAACATGTCAATCTGTAAGAAATTCTTGTTCAACAATGAAAACAAAGAATGGGACACAATGAGGAGGACTAAGGTCTGGATGACAAGTGCAGTCACAGGACTGCATGGTTTCCAGAGACTCTTTTACTGTTAAATTGCTATGCTCACTCATGCTCTAATGGTATGATTCAAATCGCATATTATCTTGAAGTAGATTAATTCATATATTAAAGGACAAATCTATATTACAAATATTTAGTTGATAATTACACAATGTATATGACTACAATATATCACAAATACATGATAGGAAAACATTACCGCACTACACAGTTATTTCCTTAAAAATACTAGCATTGCTTTTTTCAGAATTAAAAATGGAATACTTAGATACAATTGAGACAACATATTATCATACAAATTTGAAATTATGAGTTTTTAATACAGAATCTACCCCAATATGTAAACAAAATATGTCAACGGTTTTGGCGCCATCCATTATCTAAAAGCGTATATTCTGTACCATTAACTTAAATATAAAAAGAAAAGAACAAAGAAAAAAAGAAAAATTACATTTACATTTTAATCAAATAATATCAAAACAATATTTGTATACATCATTCAAATACATGATTCAACATATTAAGCCATTTTAAAGTAAACTCATTTCTTTTTCCATTTATATCATAAATATACGGCTCATTCTGATAATATGTCTTGATTACATATTTTATTGTATGAAAAACAGGAAACGTCCTATTTGCTCTAGAAAGAAAAAAACATTGTTGCTTTACGAGTACTATAACACAGTTTAATACATCAATTCCTTCTTCTTTATCAAACCAAAGAGTATATTTTGAGGGGTGAATTTAAGGCAGAAAGTACGTGAAGAACTCCCCTATATAAATTATTCGGCGTAAAGTTCAATAAATCATAATCCGACGATGCAAAGTTTCTTTCAAGTGTGTCTTTTTCTGAGTTATCTTCGTCACCACAAACATGCTCTCTTGGTTGATTATGCAGCCTGAGTCCCTGATCAACTGAGTTCCCTTTCTCTTGCCTGGTTGTTAAACTTTCAGAGCCATCAACGTTTTTTGGACGATCCTCAATCGACACCGGCGGCTGGTAGAACTTTTGGGCTTTGCATACAAGCTCTTTAAGTCCGGGGCCCTTCCATCAACTACAGGTTCATGCTCAGATGTCGACATCCTTCTTTTCGTCTGCGGTATTGACGAAGCCTCTAAAGGCCCACGTACCCTTGGCGTATCTCTAACACAATGACCACCGTCGAAATCATCCACCGTGTTGTAGATGCTGTCTTCGATGGTGTAGCTCATCAAGGCTTCTGCCCCATTGGTGTCCACCGCACTTTCACACCCTGAATATTTTCTTCGGATCAAATTGTGTTGAGCGCCCTCAAGTGCTAACACAGTGTCCCCTGAACCTGCCATGTTCTGGACCTGGTTTTCTGTTGTCACTGTTGTATTTTCTCCTTCTTCGGGTGGTGGTGGCTCGGATGATAGTACGGTCATTTCGACGTCCCCTTGATCATCAACTCTCAGCTGTTCCCATGGGAAAATTCACTGTGGTAGCTAGTCCCTCTTTGCAAGATCATGTTTCTGAACCCTTAACGAAATAAGAAGAAACAAATCGCAATACTGCAAAGTATAGTCATGATTATAGCTTCCAAAGCGACACTCCTGCCACTTATCGTAGATACTGTTTTAGACTCCTCAGTTGTCAGTGTTTTGCCTGGTATTCCTCTCATTCGAATTGTAATCCCTCTGATGGATATTGATGACATTGTTTCTGCGGATACATGACCACAGAGCAAAATTTCCCCCATCGTTATAACGCTTAATTTTAGCAGCATTGTCGGGATAACTGGAAGCATCTGACACAAACACAGTTAAAACGTGTTTTTCTCTTGTTAGCCAGCATTTAATTGAAGAAGCAGACATTTTCACACTGTGGTCGATCGGAGAGGCAACAAACGTATCTCCCGTAGTCTTGTTGGGCACTGCAACATACAACGGTAGTGTAGAACGCCGGTTATACACCGGACGCACATAGACGCCGCTTCTACTACGATGGAAAAATGTCCAAGAGCGAGGCCAATCGGGGCTAGTCATTGGCCAAACGTGGGAGGATCTCCGTGAGCGGGGTTTGGTTGGGGTGGGATCTCGAAGGTCGGGAAGTTGCATGTGCTCTCCCGTGTACAAAATAAGCGTAGCCGGTTCGTGGCCAACAATAAGCGGGGCACAGTCTTAGTAAGATCGTTGTAGGAGCGTCATTATCGTACAAGCAGCATGCTGGCGTCTTGGTAAGATCCCCGTGGTCGTAATAAAAACACAGCACCATCGGCAACTATTTCGAGCCGTTTTAGGCAGTTAATCTCCAAAATTGTACTAGATGCATCGTATGATAAGCACCAGCGTAGCAACATCATCTTTCAGTCTGCTACGTCTGTGTAACAACGTAGTATGGTTCTATACGTTGTCGTGGCAAAGAAGCATATTTTACATATAGGTAATCGTTACTTGTAGCCGTAGATTCATATGAGGGAAGGTGGACCTCAGTGTTAGTCTGTGCCATGGATGTTGGGATTTCTGTCGAAAATTGCACGTCGACTATTATTGTCACTATCGTTGTCAGAGATGGCTCCGGCGTGTTGCTTGTAATAGTTGGTCCATATGATGATCGATCAATCTGGGTAGTTGATAAACAGCCATGAATTATAGTAATGGTTGTTTGCAACCAACCTTGTTTGACATTAGCAGTATAACAAATGTCATATTTGTCCACTTTCACCTTTGTAATACTGCGTATGTTCATCGAGCCCCGTGTTTCTATTCCACATATTACTATAAAACTATTTCCATCAGCCATGCTAGCGTCTATAATAGTTGGTTCACTCGGGTGCAGCTTCATCGTTTTGAAATTGGTCTTAACTAGCCAAACTTCCATCAAAGGGTATCCGCAGCCAAATTCTGATTCATTAGTCACGATAAGTCCCGAATCATAAAGCATTTGGTAATGGCAGACGTGAGATACATGCGTTTATACCAACATACATTCGATAGGCCTAAGGGCCCCTGTCAAAAAGGCATTCAAACTTGTCCAAAACTTTTCCGTGCTGCTTGCACTGTAAGATTGTAAGCTGCTTAAAGAATTTAAATTATTTTTTGAAAGTGAATTAACGTGAACTGCTGTATCATTGCCCACTACTGTTAGTTGAAGAGTAGTTTCTCCGTAGTTGTACAACATCGCCTCGCATGATAATTCGATTTCCAAAGAGTCATAAATCAGATTCATATCGCAAGTCGGCTCATTGGCGATCGGTTGATAGACAGTAAGGTTCAAAACCAAAACTCTGTTTAACGTAACTGATGAAATATTTTTGAGAGAGACATAGTATGCTCCTGAATCTTGTGGTGCCAGATTACGGATTTGAAACGTAATCTTTTTGGATCCTTTAATAGGAAGTTGTAAGTCGTAAGGATAAGTAGTTTTGCAACATTTGTAGGAACATTGCCCGATTTGTGCTCCACTTTTCTCCAAAATAAAAGACTCATCGAAATGCAAATCATTATCTAGCCGACAGTATGCTCGAAGGTAGCCCCTTACCGATGTTGTAACTTCTTTTTCTCCAGGGAAGCACTCGAGTGATGCTCCTGTATGAAATATATTGATATAAATCAGTACAATTGCCAGTGCAATCTTCGAAGGCATTTTGGATTCTCTGACTAATCACTTGGTTCACTGAGTTTGAATCAGTATTGCCAATGAAGCCTTGTTCCTTTTATAGTAAAGCACCTTTAGTGACAAAGCGCGATAATATTGACGGGTAACGGGAGGCACATCAGTTTTTTGAGAAATGCGGAGTTCTGATGATTCACAGTGCTTAATCCTGGCTCGTTGACTGTGGTACAGGCGGTGCAAAAGTATGACCAGTCTCTCGATATGAAATACCAAGATGATCCAGGAAACTTTTTTAATTTATATATGTGGGGATGTGAGTATGGTGAGAGAAAGGGGAGTCAAACGAAATTTGGACCAATAGGAGTTCATGAGTGGGTGGACATGCCTACGTGCGATTCATCGAAAGTAGGCATGCCCACCCAATCATACGTTTAACGTATGATAAATTAACTGAGTATGAATATTCATGTAGAGGGTGGTGGCTTCGGTCAATACCTTGGGCGTGGAACTCATCCTTGCACACGTTACTAGCGTCGAATTTGCTCTATCCATGGTTCACAATAGACAACTCGCCTACTCAATTTATACTCAGACATTTCAAGTACCTGGAAAGTGCACAGGTATTAAAGAGAATTACGCGATAAAGAGAGAGTAAACTAAAGCACTCTATAATTATGTTGCATAATGGGTAAATGACTCCTTCTTTTCAGAGAGATTAAAAATCACGGAATCACTCTATTTTAGCAGAATGTAGCGAAACTACAACAAAATCATTATATTGGAGTATCATCCAAGACCGTAAAAAGTAAACGCGCACTTAAAGGTTTCATTTTCTTCTATGTCGATGTCGACCACTAAACATGGTGTACATCAAATTATTCACCAACTTTAAGACTTTTCTTTTCCTCCCGTTTTCACATTCTTAATGATGATTAGCCCCGGCATCAAAGGGAACACCAACAGTAGACTTCATTACAAAATGTTGTCGTCGATATAAACGTAGATCTCCTTGAAAAAGAAGATTACTAATAGTTAACAAATAATAATAATAACTACAAATTATATCAATTAATGATTTATCAAAAGTTCAAAAAAGTTGAAATACAAAAATATGTTGGTATCCACATTTAACAGAATAACTTTACTTTAAAAAAGTTGGCGTGAAAGTTTGTATGCGTTAAAATAAGGTAGAATTCGAAACGAGGTGGATTGTACCATTTCAGTCTTGTCATCATCACAAGCCGCGACGTTGCATTTTCCCTTTTAACCTTAAAACAGGTGAGTATGTTAGATATACCACTGGGACAGTTTAGATATTAAATACCACAGTTATCTTTTCATTCAATAGTTGTGTGCGTATGTTTGGTGTGGGTGTGCGTGTTTGTGTATCACTGCGATAGGGTTATTAATGTCATGATGGATCTCGGACATCTAGACTGTGGGTTGCCGCAACTCTTCGTAGTCCAAAGGATGGACTGAGGATTGGCGATTGCCACTTTCCCCTTCACGCAACGATGTCGTATTGATAGCTGGTGACGACAAGCCTGACATGTTATGATTCTTGTTAGGCTTTGCATACAAACTTTCGATATTCTCACTGGACATCAGTGTTGATGATCCTTTCTGCAACTCTATATTCAGTTGTTCTTCCTGGTTATTCCCGGTCGGTCCGAGAATCGGGTCACCCTGGGGATCCTCGCAGTTTGCCGAAAAGGAACATGGTGAGCTCAGAGGAGATTCTTTCAAGTTGCGCATTTCAGCAGCAGCAGCAGCTCCACCAAGTTCATCTTGTACATCATCCACAGTATTGTATATATTCTCAAAGCTGGTTATGACATTTGTGCTCCCTGCAGCAATCGCTTGGTTCTGCATTGTGATAGGTATGAATACCTCAGGATCGCATTTTGTCGGATGAAGCCTCCCCTCTTTTGACCGTCCCATGTCACTAGGCAATGTATTTGCACTGAACTCTTTGTCTGCCTGCAAATGACACTCTACAGTAGTGGTTTGATTTGATCCACCGTAACGGATCCTTGATGGTAACGTTGGACATTGGTCTCTTGGTTGTTGTGCAATGTTTCTTTGAACAGTCTCTTGGTGGGATTGAATGAGGGAGGGGAAAGCGTCAACAGTTTGAGAGGGTAAATGGGAACTGATCTGAGGCGTCGTCGTGTCTTCACGATTATTTGTCATTTCAAATTCAGGAACATGTCTCTGATGATTGTTACCTTGACCATGCAAATGAAAGCTGGTCCTCCTACGCCTGCATCCTTTTCGCCACACGATGTAAAGAAATGACCCAATGCTAAGGAACAGAGCAAGGGATGACACCGCATAGAAAGAAATTACACCATCTTTTGAGCTAGGATCTGATGTCGGCTTGGAATCATATGCAGTTGTCGGGTCCTGATTTGACGCCTGGGTAACATATGTAACTTTGGCTACTTGTGTGCCCAGTTTGGTGGTGACATTAAACTCCATGTTGCTGTCATCAGAATACCCAACTGAAAGAGGATCATTTTCAGGAGTTGAAGAGCAGCCAGGTGACATACTGTATACTTTCTCTTGATTTATTTGGTGAACTTCAACAGTATGGCACTTGCCATGTTCATAGTGTAGCATCCTTGCCATACGATTTAAATTTATTTTATTATAATCTTCTCTTCCACAGATGACGAGAGTTGGATTTTCACCAGCTTTTAAAGCCTCTATGACATCATTTCCATTGAGTTTGGCCACATTTACTCCGTTTACAAGCCACACTTCTAAATCGGATTCGTTGAAATCTCCACAAGTAAAATACCCATTGTTTTCCACGGGGAGTACAGATGTTGAAAACTGGCAAGATTCAGATTCGCCATCCGTTCTAACTTCACATGTGTCAGGTACATCTTCCGATGTCACTAAGTCAGTTAAAGAAAACGCAAGTTTCACCCCATCTTTCGCTTTGTACGATCCCAGGTTGTGATAACTTGTTTCGTGGGTAAGTCTTGCCGATATATTAGGTTTACTATTGCCAGACAAGAAAAGTGATATTACTACTTTTTCACCGTGAATAGCCCATTCACAAGACAACTCAATCTCCATTTTGTCTTTCAGTAGAATCGTGTCACATGTTGGCTTATTAACGTTTCGTGGAGTAACCACCGTCAGGTTCAGAACTAAAGTCTTATGTCCAGTGTACTTTGTAGATCCATAACTGAGATAGGCATAATACTCCCCGGAGTCATTTATGTGGAGATTTTGAATTTTTAACACGATAAAGTTGCCATTTAATTTGGAGCGGATTAAAGAATACCGGGTGCTCACACCACATGTAGACGTGATACAAAATCCTATTGTTACATCACCAGTTTTATCGTGCTTTTCCAAAGTGAAATTCTGATTTCTTTTCAGTTCTTGATCAAGAGTGCACTCGATAAAAAAACTAGTCCCTGTTATTTCAGTTATATGGAAGCTTTCCGAGGAGCACGAAAATGGAGGTTGACCACCTCGAAACGCACAAGACGCAGACACATACATAAACAACAATGCCAATGTGACGGAAAGTTTTGCATACATTGTAATAGATGTGTGAGTAAGTTCAAATGCGTGAAATCTATAATCGAGGCTGTTCATGATTATATCTCTTACAACATTGAACAATGAGTTGAAAATTAGTAATCCTAAATTGACATCTGTTCCAGACGGTTTTAGAAGATTTGAAACACCTTCGTGAATTTAACGAATGTTTACACTGGCATCATCCATTGTGGGTTCCGCCATAGGTAACATAAAGATCATCCAAAGTACAAAGCAATTATGCTGGAGTACGATGTGGAACGATAGAATTTGAAGTCTTTTTGGAAAAGATGAAAACTTGTGAGCTCATAGTCATTAATCTGGTACACGAATGATAAAGTACTTTCTTCAAATCGATACATAAAAATAAACCTGCCTTGGAGTAACATTAAAGGTGAAAGTAAATGAATAATCGGTTCATGAATATTCATGATGGTCTAAGAATTCGACCGATAGTGGCGCCTCTGATAATTCTAATAGAACCTCAGCATTAAACGGGCGTGGTTTCTTGGTGTATCGTCTCCTTCTAGGATTTCATGTTCAATCAATTTTAAAATAGATAAATGCTGTCGAAAAAAGTTGAGCCTTTAGACCTTCCAAGTGTAATTGTACTTCGAAAAGTTTATGGAATACGGGCCATGCATGTCCCAATCTTGGAGAGACTCAAACTCTCCAGTTCTGGGCCGTTTTTATTCTATTTCGGACACCAAAAGTTTACAGTAATTACGCATCTAAAGCAAAAGCAACATTAATATGATATCAATCGCAACGCCAACTGGAGGACTTGCGATGGATCATTCATTCAATTGCCACTCTTTAAGAGGATTGGCACTCGATATCGCCGATGGCGGAAGTTGAAGAAAAAAATCGGTCATGTTGGTGCTTTCATAAAATTGGAGTGGGTCAGTCTTCCCACAAAGAGATGTATGTATATATAAGAATTGTCATGAAAAGAATCACTCAAAGAATATAAATGTCTCTCTAGTTTACAGTACACCATCGTGCCAAGTGCTCTCGACTAGAAACTTGGATAGGTCGATATCATTTTGAAACCATCTTCTCATTACTTGAAAAGGATGTATTATATTTTATATTAATTATTGACAGGCTGAAAAACTTGATGGACACAAGGTCCATAAAGTGGACACACAGTCCATAAAAATTTCTAGAGATTCGCCGAAGTTTCGAGTAGTAGTAGGTGGTACAAATAATAATTTTGAAATGTGAATAATTAATGTCCTAGCACTTAACACAAACGAAAGTGCTATTTTTTATAACACAGGATGTATCAATCATTTCTTCTTGAAAATGAAATTTTGGCCGCTCTTACAACAAACATTGACATGAAGAGGGGTAAAGGGACGAAGTTACAGCAAATGAGAAAAACAAATTCTCATCATCTAACGTTTAATTTATATACCGTTCACTTTTTCCTTCATTCCTACCAAATGAGGCAAGCCATTTCTATAATATCTGTATGATTTATGCAGAGCCTTATGGGAGACCACAAATTATTTTATTTATTCTTCTCCTTCTTTCTTGGTTTTTTTTCCTGTAGAAATTTTGTGTAAATGCATACGTATTTATTTGTTTAATAATTTTTGATTGATTTTTATCGTTGAAAAAGCTACGCTGGATAAGAATTGAAATAAATTAGGAAATAATTAAATTAAAAAATGAGATGAACAGAGATAAGTAAATAAAAGAACAAATAGATAAGTATCAAAATAAAGTTATGTAATAAACTATCATACTTAAAACAGAGTTTCGATATACAGCAGCACTGAAATGGGTCGTTATTAATATTCACACGTGATCTTCATGATTTAATCCTATTTTCAACTAGCAGATAATGGACGTCTAAGGGCGTCTTTGTTATCAAAGTCAAACCATGGTACTGGTTAAGACAAGAAGCTTTGTTCAACAACAAATAAACATATCAATATTATATAAACGATGCTGCTTATTATTTTAATGAAGTTGTTCTTTTGATTCAGTTTCAGGTCTGAAGTAAGGTGTATAAACAAGGAGTCACACTCGTTGAAATACAAGACCGATTGATTTATTTATTTTTTTGAATGATATTTTATTTCCTTCCTCATAATTTCACATAACAAGAAATTCACATAACAAGAAATTATCAAAATAAGCAATATAAAACAAGATCTTTGATACAAGACACTTCATGAGTTACATCAATCAATGAACATAGAAAAAAAATAAAAAAATTCTTGCATGTAACAGTGTATAATCAAAATAACAGTAGAGGAAGGTTTAAAGTGTAGATTTTTTTTGTTTTAAATGATATTTTATTTCCTTCCTCATAATTTCACATAACAAGAAATTCACATAACAAGAAATTATCAAGATAAGCAATATAAAACAAGATCTTTGATACAAGACATTTCATAAGTTACATCAATCAATGAACATAGAGAAAAAAAAGGGAAAAAAAAGTCTTGCATGTAACAGTGTATAATCAAAATAACAGTAGAGGAAGGTTTAAAGTTACATATTACCATCCTATCACAACACTCTCACACCCCCCCCCCCCTCCCCTCTAGCCCACCCACACCACCTTTCACACACATAAACACACATACAAACACACACTGCATGCAACCTGTTCCCTCAACTCACACCACACAAACTCTTAACCCCCCCCCCCCCCCCTTGCCCACCCATCTCATCATACCCCCTTCACGCCGACACACACACTGCATGCAACCTGTTCCGGTTTGTCCACCTGTACACGAGAGAGAATTAATAATACTAATAAATAATAATAATACCCACATCCATTAAAGTAAAAATGCATCGATTTGTTCCCATTTCTGTAAGTGCATCCCCAGTTTCCCCTTTTTGAAGGCTATTTTGTATTCCTCGTCTCTGTAATTTTTAAGCATATGTACTGTTTTCTGTACAGATGGCAAAGTTCCTTCTTTTCTAGAAATAAAAATGATATACTTTACTAAAAATATGATACAATTTATTACAAATATTCTCGCAGTATTGCCGGATATTCCCATAAAAATGGGTTTCCAATCATCAATGTCAATTTCGATTAAATGTAACTTTTGAATTACCTCCTGCCATAATCTTTTAACTTTAAGACAATCTAAAAATAAATGTTGGTATGTCTCTACTTCTAGTCTACAAAAGGAACAAAAATGGTCTGACTCAAAACCAAATTTAAAGAGCTCTCTTTTCGTATATACAGCCCCTTGTAATTGTTTGTATTGAAACTCTCTATGTTTATTACAAAGCATTGCACATTTCATCCTTGTGAATGTTTCTTTCAACTCCGTCATTCCAAGATCAAATTGACAGTTGCCATCTGTAACATGTAATGTATACTCTTTTTGAAGGTCTTCAGTGAAGTAATCATATAACAGCCTAGATTTTATATCACATAGTTTCTGTAAACGTCCAAATATCATCAATTCTATTTCAAAATTTTCAGTGTCCACTTCCATAAAATCACTTTGTATCCAATCGTTTCTAATTGCTGAAAAGATCTTTTGAATTCTAAGCAAGCTTTTAGTTTCAAAACCCAAATTTAAAAAATGTAAGATCGGTTTTAAATGACCTCTGACAATTATATCTGATGCTTGAAGTATACCTTTCTGAAATAGTTCGACATCAAAAAATGTTTTATTGCTGAGACATATACACTTATTGCTAAATATAATCGGATTATTCTTATTTTCTCCAAAGTGTCTGCATTTATCTAATTCTTGCCATGCCTTCAACATGTCTTTATAAAAAGATGGTATACCCTTCAAGTCCATTTTATTTATATCATAATTACAAAGAAATATAATTCGACCCCCCAGTGATCTGAAAAAGTGGTCAAAGGTTACTTTCCAACCTGAATACTTTTCTCCATAGAGCAACCGTTTGATCCACATTATTCTCTGAGTCTTGATAAATATCTTAAAGTTCGTTACTCTGAGTCCCCCAGCGCAGTAATCTTGATATAATATTTTCCGTTTTATTCTGTCTCTCCCTCCCCAAATAAAATTAAAAGAAATCTTTTCGATTTCTTCAAAAATGTTTTGTGGGACTGTCATAAGAGACGAAACATAATTTAGTTTTGAAAATACATATATCTTCAACAATTTAATTTTGCCAAACATCGTTAAATCTCGTTGCTTCCACCAACCGATTAGTCTTTTGATTTTGCTCAAAATTTCCTTATAGTTCAAATCATCTTTTATTTTGGAATGACGTGCGAAATATACCCCTAGGATCTTTATATGTTGTACCCTATGTCCAAAAAAAAGGTAAACCCGGCCTATCACTTTCCTCTCCTAACCACATAAAATTTGTCTTATCCATATTTATCTTCAACCCACTTAATTTTTCAAAGTTTTTGAAAACTTTCTTCACTTTATTAATTGAATCCATATCTTTTAAAAACAATGTAATATCATCGGCATACAAAACTTGCTTTATTTCTTTATTCCCGAATCCTACCCGTTTAATGCTCTCATCTTTCCAAATATAACGAGCTAGTAATTCGATAACTATTACAAATAAATATGGAGATAGGGGGTCACCTTGTCTTACCCCTCTATTAATTCCAAAATATCCTGTTGAGTGTCCCCCGTTCATCACGCAACTGCTAACATTGGTGTAGAGGGTTTTAACCCAAGAACACAAAACTTTACCAAACCCAAACTGTTCCAAAGCTTTAAATAAAAGTTTATGGGAAATGCAATCGAATGCCTTTTCAAAATCTACGGCAATTAAAAAGCCTACAGGCTGATACAAGGACTGAAAGAATGTATCATCAATTAACCGAACCGCTTCCCCAATATTCCGATCTTTAACATAGCCCAACTGATCGTAATGAATAATATCCTCCAATACCTCCTTTACCCTTGTAGTTAATACTTTCGACAATATTTTATAATCTACATTTAAGAGAGTAATTGGCCTATAGTTTTTCATGTACAAAGGGTCTTTGCCTTCTTTCTCAATTAGTGTAATTACCCCCTGTCTCTGTGAGTTTGATAACATTTTTGTTTCAAAACTTTCATTAAAAGCCTCCACTATTGTTTTCCCTAAAATTGGCCAGAACGTGAAATAAAACTCAGTCGAAAAGCCGTCATTGCCTGGTGATTTGTTCCATTTCATTTCCTTTACTGCCTGATAGCATTCTGCCAGTGTTATCTTGCCTTCACAATACTCTTTATTTTCTTTACTTAATTTGGGTAATTCATTTAAGAACATCGATATTTTCAATATCCTCTGTAATTTCACCATTTTTACATGCATATAATTTCTCGTAAAACTCCCTGATAATCTTCAAAATCCCTTTGCCATCCCTCACAGTTTCCTTATTTTCATTATATATCTCCTTAATCACACTTTTCCTTTTATTTGACTTTAGTAATTGTTCAAAAAACTTTGAATTTGTTTCTCCTTCTTCAGACCATTCTGTCCTTGAACGGACTTTTAACCCTTGACGTGAATAGTCGAAAAGCTTCTCTAATTCCATTTTTTTCATGTCAATTTCATCCTGAATACTTTTATGACAATCAATATTGATCGTCAATCGATATTCCAGGTCTTTAATTTCTTTTTCCAATTTTTCAGTGTGGACTCTTCTGAGTTTTGCTCTTTCACGGGAGAATTTCATTATATATTCTCTTAATTTCATTTTCATAAAATCCCAAAATTTAATTTTGCTCGTTATTTGATTCCGCCAAGTTTCCTCTATTTCAGAAATCTTCCTTTTTACCCCATCTACAAAATCGTTTTCATTACATAGACTACTATTAAACTTCCAATACGATTTCCCATAAACAAAACTATCGACTAAATTGTTAAATTCTATTCTAACTCCAGCATGGTCAGGTGTAATAGAAGGCAAAATTTCAGACTTTCTTATCAACTTGTCTACTTTCGAAGAAATGAAGATATAATCCAATCTACTCTGAACTAATGGCTGCTTCTATCTGAAAGTGAATTCTTTCTTATTAGGATGACGCTTACGCCACACATCAATTAAATCAAGCTTATCAAGAAAGTCTAATAATGAGTCCCTATATTTGCTTTTCGAAATATTACTTGCACCCATGTAATCCAAATTATGATTCATAATAACATTGAAGTCTCCTCCAATTATCAAGGAATATTCTTGACTAAATACAGAACAAATTATTTTATTTAGATCAGACAGAAAATCACATTGGGCGTTTTCTTTATTCCTTGAGGGAAAGTACACGCTTCCTAATATTAGCTTTTCGCCTTGACATTTGCCTTTAATGATGACGTATCTTCCCCCTTCGTCAATTAAGGTTTTTTCCACCACAAAAGTAATACCTGGTTTAAACATTACAATAACCCCCCTACTGTGGTTACTCCCGTGGCTAAAAAACATTGAGCCTTCCCAATCACCCTTCCAACTGTATTCAATGTCTTCTGTGCTAAAGGTTTCCTGCAAGAATATCATATTTGCCGACATTTTGCACCACTGAAAAATCTTTTTTCTTTTGACTCTATCTCTCAGTCCTCTGACATTAATTGAGAGTAATTTTAAATTAACCGACATCAAGAACTATGAATCTATACCTGTAACAAAGAACCTTTAGAAATGTACATAGTGGTGACAGTTTCACAGTAAATGGGAAGCTTGATGCATTTCCAACTCTAGGAAAAACAAACACTTTCAAGTTAGATTGCAAATTAAACAAGTACAGGCAGACATCGGAACCGGAAAACATACCACACATACCATCACCCCACCCTTCAACACTATCAACCACATTCATACACATAATCATAATATATGCTGTCATGTTCGAAACCCCTCCCATCACTTATTCTAAATCATGGCGTGGCAGCCTTTTACACAAAGTATTAATACAGTCTTCTTACTGTGACAAAAAACAAAAAACAAAAAACAAAAAACCAACACCGAAAATAAAACAGTAACTCCAGACGATATAACTTGACCTCATAATTAACGGATTCAGATAATGTGTAACTAATGATACTTTAGCCCCAGGCTCAAACGGCTATATATAATATTTTAAAAGAAAAAAAACGTAATAAACGAACGTAATAAATAAACCCCGTGCATACTTTAAGCTTCAACAGCTTGTACCCCACCAAATGGCTTTTGATACCATTATAAACTTTACAGTATATAAGGAGTTTCTTTTTTAAGAAAACGAATTAATTAACTTTTGAACTATTCCTCTTCTTTTTTTCTTCTTTTCCTTTCACTGTTAACGACCGGCTTAAGGTAACCGTAAAAGGGCATTATTTATTTTCCCCTTTTAATTTCTCTCAAAACAGAGTCTAGATATAAAATTTAAAGTTGATTTAAAGACCTCGCTGGTGTCTAAAACTGGCTGGGGACGAGACTTTTCTAAATAAAAGAACAACGTCCCGCCCACCTGCCGTCATAGACAGTGACCACAAGCAGCCGGTGACGAGATCTAATTATTGCTTCACAAGGCACTAACGTTAATCCTCCTGCTAAGATTGTAAGATTACATGGATATTTACTATTAAAGGGGGGGAGAGCAGAAACAAATCGACAATTATGTTGTATATTTCAGATGCCATTTATCTCGATCAACTGAAGTGTCTAGGACCAGCTGGAGACGAGACTTGTCTCAAAACACGTCCCGCCCTCCTGCCGCCGCAAAGACCATTCAGCCAATCAGCATGTCCGGCGTTGGTGACCACGAGAAGCCGGTGACGAAAAGAAACAAAAGAAACACTTTCGCCCTCCAGCTCTCGCGGACCAATCATAGCTGAGGAAGCTTCTCACGTGTTCATGGCTATTGATTAGTTGGATTACCAAATGGAAAAGGAAAGAGAAATGCGATGTACATGTATGTATTAAGTTACACACACACATACACACATGCACACCAAACCACTCCCCCTCTCCATTTGTAAATATCTTTAAAAGGAACCTGTTCTATAATTTGCGTTGTACAGTGTTCACATTCCTCTAATGACACATTTTAAAGATTAAGTAACAAGCTAGACATCTCATGGAATGCAATAAGGCAAACCTATGCCTACATTAGTACAAATTGGCGGGTACTATTTTCTCTTTACATTCATGAGTTTTGACTGGTGCTTTAAATTGCATGGTACTTCCATGGGGCGGAATATGCACATTGTTGTAGCGCCATCTAGTGTCGAATCACCGTATTTCCTGCTCCGTACTGTTTCAGGGTGTGAAACCATAGACCTTTATAGTAGGTCCACCATGGTGAAACCAAGAAGCTCCTGGGTTGATATTAATTTTCAGAGCATTGGTCATAGGTGTAAAACACATTTGAAGGTCCTTGATGAAACCAAAGCATGTGTTAGCTTTCAACCAGATTGAATCCAGGAGTACAATCTTGTGACCACCCCCCCCCCCCCCCCACCCCCCAATAACAAAACAAGTTAGAGGGGAAATCGTTTATACATAATAAAGCAACAATGGAAAAACTAAAAGTAGTAGATTTCTGTTAAATCGAACAGCTATCACCAGTGAATTTATGCAGATAGATATTTGTTTCTATTGGAAAGGTGAATGTATCTTCGAAAGCACATTCACATTGTGTGTTTACACACGCACAAACAAAAAGTAAGCAAAAGGTCCAAAGATTTAGTTCGATCTTTTTGGTAAACCGCTAATTACCAAGTCAATAACGCCTTTTGTTTATCAATAAACATGGGTGCTGTGCACTTTGGAATGGGACGAGTTTATATTAATGCACCTGCAAGGATGTCACATTCACTCATGGGTGGTAGGTTGGAACGTGTTTGTTTAGGAATAGAGAGAGAGAGAGAAAATGGGGAGGGATATAGCATATTATGCAGGTATACATTTGTATTGATATCATTACTAGCACTAATTTTAGTAATTTTCATCACTATACTTTTATTACATCAATATTATTTGTGCTATTATTATAATCATTATTGACACTATTGATTTTATCATCATTGTTGAAATCGTTGAAATTGTCTTCATTACTATTTTTCAGTCATTATCAACAGATCATTAATATTTCATTACTTGTCTTCATCTATATCATGATTATTATTACAGCATTATGCTATGTAGCCTACATGTTTAGTTATTCCATCATTGATATCTGGACCATCATCATCATTGTCACTTAGAGACTGTGTCTTCTAATCTTTATAACCAAACTGCATAGCTTTATTCTCACCCACCTCACGGAGTCTTAAATTACAGCAACCATCGATTGATCTAAGCAATTAGCATGATGGATCGTTTGTATAAGAATTAGAAATTAACACGACCAGCGTGTGCATACCGTAGTTAAATATTAACGGTGCATATTTTATCAACTGTGCTCCAAAAGGTATTGAGAATTTCTCAGTCAACAATAGGATCGACCGTGCATTGACATACACACAATCCTATCCATCAGTGGCGTGCGTGTATCCAGCAGTCAATAAACTATTTTTGTTTAAAAGGGTCATATCAAAGCCCCCCCCCCCCCCGCCCCTCTAAGATAGTGCCCTCTGACAAGTCTAAAATGAAACTGAACGGGTGATTAAGTTGTTGCTTTTGGTTCTCCATTTTCCACCAAGAACGATTCCAAGACCTAGGATAAACTTTGATTCCCCCCCCCCCCTCCATTTTATCCGGCTGAATTCTCTTTTTAAGGGGGCCTTTCAATTTCCATGGAGTAGCGATTTCTCCTACAAGTCCTAGCGCGGCCTTTTTTTAATCATTCGTTTCTTGATAAATTGAGCATTTTTTCGTTTAAAGAAGTGAATTGTCGATTAAATTTTCACTTATATTGTAGACCACACAGCCGTATGAAATTATACTTTATCTATATGTGTCAAAGTTATTATTATCATATTGATATATCCTTATATATCATATCATTAATTTACATGTTTTTATCCCACACTCATCAGGCATCGATTGTTTTTTTATCAATACATAACAAATCGTTAATGTACGATGTAAATTTGAAAGAAGTTGATGCCAAGCCTCGTCAAGTATACTTTCTTCTCACCCCGACCCCTTTCAAAAGGCCTTACGTTGTAAACAAAACATCGAACAAAGCGACTCATTTCCATTTCCATTAACTTCTAATCCGAGTATTTTTGAGACGAGAGGAGAGAAAGGGGAAAAGGGGAAACAATAGAAAACGATTTGAACTTGGAGCCCCCAATTACATCTATTCTGTTGGTTCGCAGCTGGTTGAATAATGGTTCTTTAGTCGCAGCCATTGTACTCTTGTAAATCCCTCAGCAAAGTCGTTTTCTTTCTTTTCTTTTTCTAAATCAAACATGAAGTTACCGCCGCAATAGAGTAAGTACTCCCTTTACAACGTCGCGGGAGAGAACAATCAATAACGCCAACTTTCTGCCAACCGCTAACGTCAATAGAATATTACAAAATCGGTTAGAGCCACAATCTTGCAAAAAAGGTCTCGATGAGTATTAGAAGAAAGGGAGCGATGGACGGTGTAAAAGGGAAAATAAAAGTCGAATGTTGTGAAGCCCTCGGGTTGTTGAGATAAATGTAATTGAAATTTTCTGAATCCCGAAACCTTTAGAGATAAAGGTCCTCGTGTCAATAAATAGAGGTATGTGTAACGTAGGCTTAAAAGATATATATGTCATTTCAGTAGTTGCATTTAATTGATCATGAAGAACAGCTATGGTCTTTGAAATACCAACTGTCAACAATATCAATGCAGTAATTGTAAACATTAAATATGCACCACATCTCAATCGTTCTCTTTCTCTCTCTCCATTCATATCTCTTCCAATTCACATTCTTCTTACATGCAGCTAAAAGAGTGAAAATGAGATAAATGTACATGTATTTCCATGGTCCAAATGGAAACATTCGTCACAACCGCGTATGTGTTTCAAGACTTCTTGATCTAAATATTCTCTGTTTCCGGGTTTACCTGGTTACATATGAACCTCTACTTAATTATAGGACACCTTAAGAATGTTAAAGTTGAAAATGAATCTCCCGGGCTTTCCCTTCACACACAACAAATGTTTTAGATCAACGATTGAAATGTATTCCAAACAGGCCTCGATACGAAGCCAGCTAGTTTTGTAAATACCTAAAACCTGTTGATTGACAGGGATTACACACATTAAAAAGCATTTCACTGAAATTAAAACGCACCACAAAAAAACACGTTTTAAAGGGAGCAGTGGTGTCTGTACTCTAGCTGAATGAATAGCATACTGTGGTATTTTGAATCGGTGCTCAACACAGACAGACGTTTTATTAGAAACCACAAGTATTGATTGTAGCGATTTGACGACATTCCGGTAAAACTAAAATAAACAGAAACAAAATCAAAACCTGGGCTAATACCCGCGAGGTTCTTGCCCTTAAATGAATAGAAAGAACACAAACGTATTTGGATATAAAAGCTCCACCAACGCACGAGCAGATTTTTATTAGAATCCTCAAGTGCTATTGTAGCCATTAAAACGAGTGTCTGGGGTTAGAGTTTGTTCTCAGAACGCTGTAGTGTTGGTTGCTTTTGTCGGGCGAACAATTTGTAATGTTTGATTATCGAATGGGCGTGGGATAAATTTAGCAAAGACAAGAAGGGGAGAGAAGGCAGTACCATTGTCAATAAAGTATTTAGACAGACAAGGTAACAGTTATAGGATGCTTGGATTGGATGAATGAATGCAAATGCGCAATCATGACTATGGGTAAAGATTTTTTTTTTTTTCACGAGCAAACAATAAATACGATTGTGAGGCTATTATCATGAACATAATGTTAGGGAGTTAACCCCCAAAAGACTAGACTATTTTTAAACTTTAAAGTACTGGGGGCCGGGGGCTAAAAGTGCCCCCCCCCCCCACACACCATCAAAACATGCCACCGAAACTCCGATCGTCTCCGAATTTGGCATGTGATCTACAATATTGCATTGTTTTGAAGAAAACAAGTAAAATATGCTAAAAAGAGCTTAATTGTGCTTTTTTGTCGGGTGGGGGGGGTTCTTCGTGTTTCTTTGTTTTTCTTTGTATTATTGTTCATACAGTTGTAAATGAAAAGGCAGTAAGTTTCATTCACCGTGCCAATGGGAATACTTACAGTACATATGAAAAGATGGGTATAAAACTGTATTCTTTGTTTTTTTAACATATGTATTTTATTGCTCTTGTTGTTGACCCAAAACAAACACCTAAACTATAAAAAAAAAAAATAACCAATGTCTTTATCTCTTTTTTGGACAAATTATATTTCTATATGTTTTGTACACAAATCACAAATAGGAGCAAAGACAAAAGGTCACGTGACTTTGCAACGGTAGGTACGATTTTCCGAAGATTTGTTTCTAAAGATGCCCAAACTCTAAGGACGAGAGTCATGAAGTGGCACCGTACAATATTCAAGCATTACGAAGTAATCGCAAAAATAGAGGAGGGGGGCTAAATCAGCTCCCCTCCCACAGTCTTTTTAGGGTTAACGTGTTTGTGTTTTATTTTCCAGTGTCGTCCATTAGTTGCAACATCATGCATATTTAGACATGATTTTTTTTTTCATTTATGTTTTAATTAGGAATATATATCAAGATTCATTTATTTTGTATAAAATATTTATTCCTATGGACATGATGACAACATGAATTTCAATGTTCAATTTGGCTTGATTTATTATATAACAAAAAAGGGGGCTAGCAATGCAAGACCGTTCGAATTTTGTTCTTAATGAATAAAATAATAATCAGAATGATGTGTTAGGTCCATAGTTGTAGCCACCACACACTCGTAATGTCGAGCACCTTTTCTTTATCAGGTCAATGCGTATACAAGTACCATTGAGGTCGCCCTTCTGATAAGCTTTTCGGCCTCAATCCGCCCTGTCGAGTATGTGGCGCCGTATACATGGTATACCAACCATACGCGGTCATTCAGCGGTGAGCTCCCAAGCAGACGACAGCAAATGATCTCGATACCGCTCGGTCAATATTGGCTACTAGTTGACACAATTTCCGTCATCCTATCAGCTTTTATTTTACATTTTGCGGAAATATTACGAGGCCTTGATGTTGGCAAGATTTTGGCTAAGCAAAGGTAATCAATCGGGGGGTAATTGTGAGCTCCGTGAAATTTTGCCTGAAAATGTAATGCTTTGTTTTGAAGAGAGGCATCATTTTGAGAGGTACTGTGTCTTCTACTTGAGCTATAAAGAGCACTGCACTCTGTATCTCCTGTAAAATTTAAATCGGAAATCAAAATATTTGAAGAAGAGAAAGTGCATGAAATAGCACCCTTTAACACATTCCGGTCTTTTGGTGAGCACATGGGCGTTATCCCGGCAAACATTCGAGCATTGTCATAATTGTTTGACTGCCTGCATGCTAATTTGGAACCACAGTCTCGCATAATAACACCAAGATAATAATAGCACGACTTCTCGCGGTTTTTATTGGTCAGAGGCATATTTGAAGAAGCGCTTAGCGTCTCGGATTCCTACTTCTTCCACTGTGGCTCCACATATACCCGTCGATGTTACTGGCCTACAACTCTATCGTAAGAGAAGGAAGATAAATTTTAATGAAGTTGGGAGTGAAGACTTCCTGCTGTCATCCAAGGGTCATTATAGCTTTCCAATACTAGAGCTTTGTGACACTAATCGCAAGATTACATGGGGACTTAGTAACTATACGGATTTACAGATCGCCGCGAAAGTCGAAAAGAATTACATCCTAACCAACCTAAAGGGAACAATCGTGCCTTTTCTTTATCAACTTTATGCACTGTGTATGTTACCCTTTTTGTCCAGGGGTTGCGGAAAGCAGTTTTAAGATTTCGCAATTTGTTTTTAATCGAGTATTGCTCCACTGAAAAGAATCAGATACAAAAGGGACATTTTCATGCAGAGGCTACAAAGGATTGCTTATTACGTCTCATCTGAGCTTAGCAATAGTGTGAAAGCTAGAGAAGAACAGTTACTGAAAAATAATCGTCCTGTAGCCTATTAGGGTGCTGTGTCGTTTTTAAGCGCATCAGACTTGTGGAATTAGCGCTTGCTTCATTATCGAGCCACTGCAGGGTTTTGACTTTAGGGCATAATTTTAATTATCCCATTCCAAACATCACAAAGAAAAGCTTCAGCCCACCACACTTTACGATCGAAGATTTCCTCCAAATGGTACTCTTTCTTTTAGATTCTGCATGGTTATTATTCTGCAAATAACGGGGAATAACTTAGGCTGTCCCATTTTGCACTGCGTGTTGAGAAGCAAACTCGTAGTCAAGGACAATAGACTAAATCAGCTCTAACAGTGGGAGAGTGGTTTCGAAACTACTTCACTTATCTATCGAGGTCGAGTTAAGGACAAGTAGAAGGTGGACACTATTTTATCGGGTGACGAGGACTCCTTGTTGACATTCACCGCTAACATATGACTTCAGAGTCACCTCTCCCGCCAAGAGTTGTACAACAAACCTCACAAAACTTGACCGCAAAACGTCCACCGTCTGCGCAAAACCGAGAACTTTGTTGCCCCCGTGATTTACAACTTGTGAGCAGCGAAACGAACTCTTGAAAAAGATTCTTTGAGAACATTGAAAAGAAAATGAAAACGACTGGAGTTTGTGCTCGCAGTCGGCGGTATCACTTCAAGTTCACGGAGAGTACAATCGAAGCTTTGTAGGGTTCTTTTGTAGGAAGTTATTGCCTCGCGGTTGTTATCTTTTGTGGAACCCCCAAACACCATTAAACAGTTATATCTTTGTGCCATTTCAATAGTAAGTATACGCAATCTATTTGATTTCTTCCAGAGAGTCTGCGCCATTCTCTCCACAAGAAATAAGGAAGCACGTACTGCACCCAGTAATTGGAGTCTCGTCTGTGTTTGAGTTTTGGAAGAAATAAGGGGGACCGTTTTGATGCTATGGGGTGTATTTCGACTCTGATTATTTAGCGCCGAGACCCATTTCGGATTAACATTGACCTTCGAGCTTCTATAATCGTGCAATATCAAGTTTTTATAGTCGTCCTGTCGCCTTCCCGTCGCGAACTTTGTTCAAGCCCGGCTCCCCATTCGGGCGCGACCCAGAAAAGGAACACTGCTGCTCTTGGAAACGGAACTTTTGAAACGTGTGAGAAATGACTTCCTCCAAGGGCAAAATGTCTCCCAAATGAGTATCTCGTTCCATTTAGCGATCAGGTTCAAACACTTGAACTCTCCTTTGGAACACGTTCTCCTTTTAGACTTCTTTGTATGAAGTATTTTGCTCCCCCAGATAACATACCCCTTTGTCGAGGTGGTAACGACTTCTAAAAATTGGATTTATTGCGGAGTGTGTTTTGATTGATGTTTGGGAATTATTTAATGGTTTTCTGTTATGGCATCTGTCTACCTCACCAAGCAAGGAGTTTAAGAGTGGAGACATTCGTAATCGTATTGTTAGCACAGCACTTCAGCTACTCGATATCTCTCTCTATATATATCTTTGTTGCGTTGTGCCTTAACCTCAATGTTTCTTTGATTGTTCCTTAGATTTGTCCGTGCTCGGCTTGGCTTCAGAAGTTATCGATTTTCCCATGGGCAGGCCTGAACAACACCTCCGAACATTTGCGAAATATCAATATACACGGCCCTTTAAATGAAGACAACAAAAGGATAATTCAACAAAAGGATTATGCATTATGGACACTTCCACGTATAGTACATAGGCCCTTTTCAGTGGACCAAACATCTCCATTTCTTGACCAAACGGAATAGACCATGCTGTTCTGGAAGGCGTAGTTTTAATTTTTAGACTGATACGTGTGTAAGTCTTCATTAAACCACACGAGGAACGTACAATCTGCTGTAACTTACCGCCACACATAAATTGATTACTTCGTGGTGATCGGCTTCCATTTGCAGACGGTAGCGATCATATTTTAGAGGAATCGCGCAATATTTCACTATCTCTGTCGTCTGCTCACACGTCTGTTCTAAATGCACGAGAATTTCAACATGACGTCGCGTAACCTCCGTAACCGTAGCAACGGGACTGTTGGGATGATACCGGAATGTAAGATTGCTCTACTAGGAAGTCCAGGTGTCGGAAAATCAGGTAAATACATTTTCGACTTTTCCCGACTGATTTTGAAAGACGGTCATTGATGCGTTAATATTCACATCACACTTGCCATACATGTACTATCACTAAGGAAAAAAACCTGATCCACTGTCATAAATATATTGCCTTACACCTGCATCTCTGTACTACCCATCTAGAATTGTATCTTCTTGTTTTATTCCATTATTTTTCTTTGCTTTCTCCTCTTCCTATTTGTAGTTGAGAATGTTTATTTTATTTGATCGCTGTTACCTCGTTTTCCAATTGATTAGCGTGCTTTTTGCTTAGTTGGTTTTAACGCAATCAAATTGTGTTACCCTTTTTCAATCCTTGGCCTAGACTTTTACTTTTAGCAAGTAATTTGTAGAGGTTTAATTGAAGTTGACCTTGATAATGGACTTTGTACAAGTGGAATAAACTTGTATAGGGGGGATTTTTTCGAGAAAATGGGATGTGATGTGATGTTATAACCAATGGTACAACATTAGTATAGGGAGGAGGGGGAAAGTTGTGGTCATACAGTAGTTCTGAACTTCTGACTCCCCCCCCCCCCCCCCCCCCCCCTCTCTCTCTCTCTCTCCGTGGACCTGTCTCTCCCTGATAAATCCATTTTGCTTTATAGGCACAAGAGGTCCGGGTAGAAAGGATGATGCAATTTATGATTTGAAAATGATCTTCTAGCCACAGTGGGGCAATTAAGTGGGGTGGATGGGAGCTCACCGCATCTTAGCATCGCTGTCAACTCCAATTGTATCGCCGCATTTTTTGTGAATTAGGCCCAACACGCTCAAGCCAACATCAGGAGGCGCATGTGGGGCTAAACGCGAAACACGCAACTTGGCGAAGAAGAGGATGAGCGAAGTAACTAGACATATTGCATCTGTTCTTTTGAAGTAACGTGGAAAATGTTGGCTCGTTTATCGTACAGATAGAAACCGATTCAAATAGTTTGCGTATGTCATCCAGTTAAATTTGAGCGGAGCAGTAATTGGCACGGTGCATACTTCAGAACCAACATCCACTCCTGCATGGGTAATGCAAGCATTTCAATAGCATACTATAACGTACATGCTTTAGTTTGTAAGATAAGGAACCAAATATCATATGAACACATTAACAAATTTCAGCCAAAATGTCAGGATTAGTGGAAGTCGTTATCCGCTAATTCAACCTTAAATAGGTACAAATGGAAGAGAGAGGGGTGAGCTGATTAATTTACCACAATGTGCTAGCACCAATGAAAACATCAGACATGTCAATATGATGTGAAATTGGCTACCAATGAAACTGTTGCCACAATTTGCAGCAGACTTACGTTATTATAACTGGCATCTCTCCTAAATTATTGGTTAAATACTGAGAATATGTTTGGCATTGACTACCCGCCAGCTCAATTTCTATGTCATAATGGTTTTAAATGTCATGGATAATGGCTGAATATACCATGTAGATGTATTTGAAATGACACATGTCAAACGTTTCGAAGCGCGATATATTGAAGGAAAAAATATGTGGCACATTATAAACAAAAAAACCTTTATACCTCTACCCATGGTAGTTTAATATAGCATATTCAACAGAACATTGTGAGAAACCGTGTCTCGTAACAATACGGGGCCTTATGGGGCACGTACCCCTTCAAATGGCAGAGAAAAAGAGGGGGAACGAAAAATTGGGATGATTCCCTCTCCTCATCCTCTCCAATAACGAATGGGTTTGTAAATTTACATAGATTTCATTTACCGAGTGAGACCGTGTACCCCTCACCTCCACCCCCCTCCCCCCCCCCCCCATGATGCCAGTATTAAACCCGAGTGTCTCGACACACGTTATGCCACTGAATACTAAAAATATTAGTGTCAAAGTTTTAAAAAATGATGCAATATTCATAATAAGTCATGCTCATAAATGTCTCTTGAAAAAGATGATTACGTGATGTATTTATTTCTCCAAGAAATGATTCGTTCGTTGTTCGTCAACACCGACACAAAATATGAAAGTAAGATAGAAAGAAAGAAAGAAGACAAAATAAACAAAGCAAGAAGGAACCAAGACATGAAATATATGTTCTCCCATACCTACCCGAATTTACATAATTTTGTTCGAACATTTCCATTTTTGCATCACTTAATGATATATTTCTGAATTATTGAGATATGTTTTTTCTTTCACTTCTAAAAACGCCTGTAATAACCATAAAATTATTGAAATCAAGTTGTTGATCAATTTTTTTATTTTTTTTGCGAATGTCATTTGTTTTTTCTTGAGCGATAAAAATATCAATGCACTCGTGTTTTATTTGTTTGATGTTCATTCAGTCTACCCACACGCACAACAACAAAGCAATTTTCTCTGGGGAGCTTCGTCGTATAACTGCTCTCACCATAAATTTGTCGACTAAAGATAGTTTGGTTGTGTGTGCTTTTGGGGCGCGATTACCAATTTGCATTTCAAGGGTAATGACGAATTATTGAAAAGGCAAAAAAGAAGTTTGCAAGATTATTACATTAGAGTTAAATATAGATATCCATGTGTGTTTTTAGAACACTGAATGTTACCATCATAAATTTTATTCATTTTTGTAAGCCCATTTTAGATGTTGTTTGTAAGCTCTGCATTTTTACCCGAGCCCAGAAGAAATAAAGAAGGAAGAGAAAGACAGAGACAGAGGGGAACAGACAGACAGACAGACATACAGAGAAGAGATTCTGTTTGTGTCGGTGTGTGTGTGTTTGTGTTAACTGTGGACAAAATGCAATTGATTAATATAAATAGTTTAAAGAAAGGTTATTGAAGGAATGACTTATCTATAAGCGGATTTAACAGATGCAATTAGAATTGTGTTTGGCAAATTTGCATTTGCACGTGTGTGATTGTCTTCGGTTGGCATAAAAATAAATTTGTAAATCGATGATTAGATTTTGTTTATTCGTGGAATTAAATTCTGTGTTTGATTGTACGTTGTGTGCCCAAATGAACGCCAACATTCGAACATGTCTGTTAGATCAGACATGTAATACATGTGATAAAAGCATTGATTTTAACACCTTAAGAAACGGTACGAATTGTATACACACTTTTTTTTTATCGTGATGTGAACGGTATAAAGATATTTTTTCTTTCACATGACTTTAATGGAAATTGTATGAGGTATCCATACAGATACGAATAGTGAGTGTGCGAGGAGCTTTAGAGAATAATAATTTCGTCTGATATCTTGAAGTTCATGTCATGTTCATTGGAACACAATGTTGATATGATATTTAGCTATATGTATTGTGATAGTTGCTGTAGCAGAAAACAGTTATGTCTCTCATTTTCTTGCTATTTTCACCTTATGACATCACTGACTCTTTCAACAAGTTAAAAGACTTTGATATGAGGAAGGAGTTTACAGGTGAAGAAGTGTCACTCATGACGAAATATCGTAAATGGAATGCCAACAATTCTTCATCAAATCTTGAGATATCATTTAACTCCTCAGGCCACGCCCCTTGCTCGAACGAAACCTCCAAATTTATTTTGACAATTGTCGCGTGATCAAGTTGATGTCCATCGCCGCATGCATGCTAAGCTGCCAAAATCTTTCCAAGAAAAAGCTTGGAGCTGTTGAAAAGGAGGAGGAGAAGGAATAGAAGAAAGAGAAGAAGGGCGAGGAGGAGGATTTGTTTCGAGAACCCCATCGCAATGATCGCTCTGGACTTTGGTGTTTGAAGAGCAAGGATCGAAGAGCAAGTGCAGGGTTTAAAAGATGAGAACGTATTCAGTAATTACTATTCCTGTTTCTAATGTGAAAAAGCGGTTAGGACTTAATTCTAAGGGGTGATTTATATACTACACATTTTCCACACCATTATATAGTCTACAAAGTACAAACACTGCGAGATCCTATGTCAGACAGCAAATGCGTAGAACCTCAAAGACAAACCATTTTCGCTTTCTTTTTCAAATAAAAGGACATGAATATAGGAAGATGTGCTTATCCCTATAAACAAATAATCTAGAATTGATGATTCTCTTTTTTCAGTTAAGTTTTAGCAAATTCCTACACTTGGTATGCTCCTTTTTAGTATTTTTATTAAAGAATCCCGACACGGCACTAATATCCTTTGGCAAGATGTTAACCTGCACTTGCTACTCTCCACCAGGTGTTAAATGGGTACCCGGTAGGATGCGACCGTCATTGTTGGTCAAACAGTTTTTGAGCGTCAAGTAACGCCCGGCTGGAATGCTACCCAGGGAGTGGAGATTGTGCACACAGTCTGTGCGGGCAAGCACTGAGTCCAATGACCGGGGTAATAGTATATTTGTAAAGCGCTTACAGACAGTTGTGATAAGCGCTATATAAAAACTAAATATCATTATTATTACTCTGAAAGTGGTCGTAACCGAGGTTTGATGAGGAAAGAAAATACTGTGGAAAGATTTTGCAGGAAAGTAATGATCATATCCTACTACTTGAGATGATAGCCTTCAATTTTACTTTTTAAAAAAGGCTAACAAAAATTATTGTAGCTCTGATTCTTTGAGAAGTTATAGTTGACCGAAATTTTGAAATGAAGCTTTTACCCTTTTTCACGATACCCTACAAACAAATGGAAACCTATTCTTCTTAGGATAATAGAGAAAACTCATTTTTCTTGAAATAACTCTGGTGATTACCTTTTTTGATATTGTAAAAATGTGGGTCGCACGCTCACTTGGCGTTTCAAAATCAGTAACGTTTTAGGGGACAAAGCATAAATAGGGCAGGGGCGAAAACAACCCGGAGCCTTTACTAGGGCAACTTATCAAAATGTGTCACAAGATTATTCATACTGAGAGAGGGGTGAACAATAATAGTCGAAAATTGACACAATCTCATTTTTGTAATCGTTTCGTGCAGGCGACTCCATCAATTGACCGGAATTACCTGAAGGACAAAAAGAAAACTTTGTTCAAATGGATAATTACAGTTTTTTGACACCCCTTCCCTTTTTGTTCCTCTCCCTCTCTCTCTCTCTCTCTCTCTCTCTCTCTCTCATCGTCTCTCTATATAATTATGCTCATAATGCACCACTTTTCTTTTCACCACTTTTCTTTTCACCTGCCAATCTTTTATTTGACCAAATTATAAATGACTCCTGCTTCTATGTCGCGACTTTTCCATTGAAATTCCATTTGGAATGTTTGTTTTGTTTCGTCGAGTTGTTGTTCCCAAAAAGTTTAGATCGTTAGAGAATCTAACCATCTATCAGAAAGTTAAGGACCCTGAAACCCATTCCTTGGTTGATTGGACTGCAGTTGTGTATACACCTTGGAATGTAGTAGTAAAAGTTCACTTTACTCAGTTATTGCTGTTGTCGTCGTCCTCGTTGTTGTTGTTGTTGTTCTTATTATTATCATTATTATTATCATTATTATAATTATTATCATTATTATAGTTATTATCATTACTTTGGTTATTATAATTATCATTATCATATTTTGCTTCCTTTTCTTCTGCTCTTTTTTCTTTTCTTGTTTTCTCTTTTCTTCATTCAAGACCATTATTAATATTCCAGAAAGAAAAACATTCATACTAAAATTCGGTCTATTCGTTCTTTTCAAGGACTAGGCAGTGTTTAATTATCATCACGTTCAATAAATATTATTTTTATGTGTAATAAACCATATGTTGATGTGTAAGCATAACTTACAATGTTGGGAGAGTAGAAATATCTCTGTTATCAGTTTCCGCAGCGAGTTATGTTGGACGCGGGTTAATGGACCGATGGGACGGGGGATGAGTGACCGTTTGTTGTCCCTGCCTCACGGGACCATCTCCCCCGAACCATCACGGAGAATGTCGTGTCTGTTTTACCATGGACTTACTTGAGTAGTAAGTCCATGGTTTTACTTTACTTCTCCTCAAGACAAGTCATCTGTTACGAATTCTTCTATAGCTGTGTTATATCCCTTTAACTGGTTCGATTTGCCTACCTTTTACTGTAGCCATCGTGATCTAGTTTCCTCTTTATTTATGTTACTGTTGAGGCTCATTGTTCCTTTGACCTGTTAGTTCATTGTAAGGTTTTCTCCGTATCCCTCTTATTTCATACTCGCCACTGTCGCCAGCCCCCTCCCCACTCTCTCTCTCTCTCTCTCTCTCTCTCTCTCTCTCTCTCTCTTTCTTTCTCTCTCTCTGCCTCCCTCCCACCTTCCACCCTCCCCCCTCTCTCTCTCTCTATCCCTCTTTCTTTCTATTCCTCTCCATCCCCCCTCTCTCTCTCCCTCCCTCCATCCCCTCTCTTTCTCTCTCTCTAACATGCATTCCCCTATATTTATACTTGAGTATTTCTGCCTTTTATGTCTTCACCCATCCTCTCTTACTCTCTATCTCTTTTGATGTCATATTCCATCTTTCCCATTTCCTCTCTTTCCACCGTCTCACCATAGCCATGACTATCATCATCATCATCACCAGCATCTTCACCAGCATCATAATCATCATCACGTACTGTGTGTTAACAGAACCACTAGCTATGATTACCAGTTACCAC